>PVLA01004551.1:0-57887 GCA_004027455.1 Hydrochoerus hydrochaeris | reverse complement strand
CTCCTCCTGCTCCTCCTCCTCCTCCAGTGTCACTAGCGGAGCACGCACCCCTGGAACACAGGTCGGTGCTGCGGCAGGACTGCTGCACAGCCTCCCCTGGTCACTGTCCACAGAGAGGGCTTTGTCCTGCCTCCCCGTGAGTCCTCATGCTCTCACCTGACATCGGCCCACTCTCCTCCTCACTAGGTCCATGCTCCTCAGCTGTGTGTCATGTCTTAAAGTTTTTATGTCCTGTGTGCAGTTTAGATGCATCTTACTTCACTAGGAGGTCTGAATTTCATAAAAAGACGAGTATTTGTCATTATTTCATTCGATTATTCTTCACAGGATAAGTTTAGAAAAGACTTGAGACAAGGGGGAAATATTAGTTTGAAAAACAAGTTGTTCGGTCTAGAGTCGCAGTGGGATGGGGTGGAAAGGGCAGGACTTTCTTTTCGTTTTTTATGTTTTTTTTTTTTTTTGTACTAGGGATCGAACTCATGACCTTGTGCTTGCAAGGCAGGCGCTTAAGCCACTGAGCTAAATATTCTTTTAATTCAAATATTTTACATTCAACTGTAGTGTAATTTGATTATATCCTTGATCCTCTTTGGAAGTTAAAATTTTAACCTAGAAATTATATACGTATATAAATTCAATTATTTATAGCTTTATAAATTTCATTGATGCATATGTAATATATTTCCAATTAAATTTGCATTTGCTGATTTTGCCCCCCAAGAAAATACGTTTTGCACTTGGTGTTACATGTGGAGGAGCCGGAGGCTGCAGGGGGTCCCCGCCTTGCTGAGAGCATAGTGAAGCTCACATAAGGGAGATGCGTCTGTAGGGCAGGCCCAGCCTCGGCCCGCAGGTCTTTAAGCCATGTAATTTGTCCTCACAGAGGGAATGTTCCAGTGATGGATACTCAGTGCCCACTCGAGTAAATATGTGAAAGATGGGTCCAGTGCGACAGATCAAGACAGAACGCACGCCAAGGGTGCCGGCAGATCTTTCCCACTGGCGCCGCACACCTGGCACACAGCGAGGGCCACTGTCCGCTCCTGCCTGTCGGATGTGCTGCTTGGTGCTGCTGCCGGAACTCCGAGTATCAGGGAGCACCCGCCCGGGGTTTCAGCACGGATGCCGGCAGATGGCGCATCTGTCTCCTGAGCCTACGGTTCCCCGCTTTTGAACTCCCCTGTGTATTTCACTCATGTCAGGAGATGTCAAGTTCCAGTCGGGGGCATCCCCTTCACACTCTTCTCACCCTGTCTCCATAGGCAGTTGACTCCTTGGCATGTGGCTACTCGCGGTAGCCTTGTTGTCCAGATAATCTGTAGGCCAGTCCTTACTAAAAACTGTTTTCCGGGACTATTTTGACCAAAGCTGAACACTTGCTAGAAGACACAATCCTGGAGTTTCTCCCTTGGAAAGTCATTTTTACCTTATTTGCCAGGTGTGGGCTGGCATGCCCCGGTGTCCTGTGGGGAGGCCTGGGGGCTGCTGAGAGCACCAGTAAAGCCACACCTGGGCTCTGTGTCCCTCGGAGGTGCCACTCAGGGTGTCACTCAGGGGATGCCATGGCGAGCTTGGGCTCACATGAGCCCCACACCTGCAGGAGCTCCGAGCTTGGGAAGCTGCCAGGTTACAGTAAGCATTGTGTCACTGCCCTTGCCCTTACAGACACACCCTGAGCCATGGCCAGGTAGACACAGAGGGCCCCAAAAGGCCAGAAGCTTCTGGCAAGACGGAGATGCCTGAGAGTCCCAGGAAGACGGCTCTCCCGATGTGCGGCTTCTGTCTCTGAGCTTCAACAATCTCAGCTCTTTTGTAGACAGTGTTGGCAGTTATGAAACCTGTAATTTCAAGCATCCAAATGATCCACTGGAAAATGGAATCATTTCACTAATTATTTCTTTGTGTTTAAACATTAATCCAAAATGATGGAGATGATTACAATTAGATTAGGCTGGAGTGTGAGGCTAGAGTGTAGAGTTAGAAGGACCGCGACTGAAGCAGAGGCTGAGAAATAAATAAACTTCGAGCCCAGTTCTGGGGGTGGGGGTGGTGTAGGGAATGACACGGCCAGGGCACGGTGGCAAGACCAGCCGCAGGCCGGATTTACATCTTACCTGTTCCTTAGATGAATGTTTATCCCCACCAAATGCCGCCCTAGGCCTTGGCACCAGGGCTATAAGAAGTCCCCACACTTCTGCAATGGACAGGGAGCAGGGGGCGCGGGGAGAGGTGGGGTGCAGAGGTGTGAAGCCTGTGACAGGCAGGTGTGCTCTGTGCTGCGCCTGGATGGGCTGCAGACGTGCCCTGATACAGACTGAAACCTAAACCTACACATTAGGGAAATGTTTACCTTTGAAAAGAGAGGAAGTTGGAAATGGGCATAGATGAAGTACTAGTCAGTCATAGTCCCTGATGTCTTCGGAGAGGAGAAACCCAGAATTTTAGTGGCATGTGGAAAGCTCAGAGTTCAGGGCTTCTGTCCTCCAGGTTAAAGGCTGTCGAGACTGGAATCCGTCTCCCTTTGGTCAGCTCTTCTGGCTCAGTGGACATTGGCCTCAGCCTTCGCGTGTGAGGAGAAGGGCAGCAGCAGTTCTGTCTCTGTCACCTTGGGCTTGAGGAACAGTGGAAGAGCAAACTGGATTCCTGAGCCAGCAGCGTCTGTCTCCCACGCCTTGTGCGGTCTGGGTCGGTCGGGCTCCCCCCTGGGCCTGGGTCTCCTGCTTCTTCCTCACGTTAATCTTCCCATTTAGCTTTGCATAAACATTAGCGCCCAGGGTCCTGATTCTCGGGAATGTGTCCCTCCGGTCCGGTCCGCAGCAAGGTCAGAAGCCCACTCACTCCCTGTGGCTGGTCCAGGCTGCCGATGCCTGTGGTCCTGCACCCCTTCCTCCTGCTCCCAGCCTTTACTCTGAGCTTTCGTTGGCTGTTTTATTCTTCCTGTGTGGCAAACTGCATGATGAGGACCAGGATTTGTTGTCTACAATTCCAATATTTTCCAGCATTATCCAGGTTTCACCTCACAGATGCACCCCACAAAAGTGTTGCACCTCAGTCCTTGGGGTACTGAGAAAGCACTGGGTGCATTCTTCAAGTGAGCCCTGACTGGAAGCTCACGTTGCCCATCTAGTCTCCATGCAGCCCTAAAGCAAGGTAGAACTTAACTCCGTGGCACAGATACAGACCCCTGGTAACTGTGCCCCGCAGATGGTGATTAGAAAAGACCAAAGAACGTCGCTGCATCCTGGTGATAGTCACCCCAGAGTGCCTCCTCCCCATGCCTTTGAAGACGCCCCTCGAAAATGCTTTTAAAAATGTATCATTTAGGCAGCAAATGCTCTCATTAGCATTTCAGAGTTTCTTCAGAAAAATAAAACAAATGTTAGATCTGTGAGTATTAGATTGTAGGTTTAAAGGGAAACTGAGCATAACCATTTGTTTGGGAAAATAATAAACTCCTAAGATAACCAGAAGGGCTTTCTTGTAACACAAAGGGCGTGTCTTTGTTTTCAGCCAGGCTGTGGAAAGAGGCACGTGATAGGACCACAAGTTTACAAGGAACAAAGACACTTTAATAAAAGTAGGACTTCACAGGGTATAATTTCTGGTGGGAAGCACAGAGGACTTTACAAAGAATTATTTCCACTTGTCAGGAGGTAAACTTGAGTAGTCCAAAAAAATGGTCACAATCCTTTCAGAACAACTGGCACTGAATGGCTGCTCTGTAGTTAACCTGAGGAGCCTGAGTGAAGGCCTCAGCCCCGCCTGTCCAGTCTTGCTGAGAGAAGCCTAAAGAAAAGCCCTCGTTTCTTTCTTGCTTTCGGCCTCTGCTCTTCTAGGCAAAAGACAGGTGCTGCTGACCTATGTGGCTGGCAGAGAGGCTGGGTGACTTAGGGGCCTGGGCTCCGCCTAGGAGGACTGTCCATGGACTGTCCCCTCTGTGCTTCCCAGTGAGAGCTCCATCAGGTCCAACAACACAGGTCTGTGTAAGTCAAAGGTTTGTTTTCTGCTATTTTTGTGGTAAATCAGCAGCCCTGTGAGCTGGGCTGAGTCTTACAATTCAGAATTCATTGAGGGCAGGTGCCTTCCAGCCTCAAACTCCACTTGGACCAGCCACGGGGTTTCAGTGACCAGGGTATGTGTAATCTAGAGCTTCCGGGCCTTGGTTCCCTCTTCTGGGAAACAGGAGGCACTGCAGGCCCTGCTGCATGGAACATGGGCAGGAAGAAAGCAGAAGCAGACACAGCGATCACAGGTAGGGCCTCGAACCCAGGCATCTGTGCATCAGTCTCATGCTGCTGCCCAGTGCCTCGTGGCCTGGAGAAGTTCCGGAAGCTCCCTGTGCCTCAGTTTCCTCCTCTGTAGAACAGCTCTGGTGCCTACCCCAGATTTCCGTGTTAAGAGCACAGAGGAAGAATGCAAAGTGGTGCCAGGCGTCCCTGATGGTTTTATTGTGGGTGGTGACTCTGCCATTGTTTCTGTCTACCTCAGGGTGACTGTGAGACTCAGAGGGGACATCAGGTGACACTTAGGCCCACACCCTCCTGGACACTGCTGCTGCTCACGCGTCTGCATCCCGCTGTCTCGTGTGGTCTCGTGCTCGGGTGTGGGGTTCGGAAGGCTGTGAGGGCAGAGCGCAGGGCCGAGGGTGGCCTCAGCAGCCCCGTGAGCCCCATCAACTGTGTTCCTGAGCCCAAGATTAGGGGAGCCCATGTCAGTGGCACAGGGTTCCCCAGCTCTGGCAGTGGTTGGCGAGTGACCTCTTCGGACTTGATCACAGCTTGAATTTTACGCAGCTACCAATTCTGCAAAGATTGAGCATGGCTGAAGGAATCCCTAAGTTTTTGCTTTAGGGTGCATTATTATTTCTCAAAAGAATTCAACCACAGCATATTTTTATTGCCCTTTTATCCCACTTTGCAGTGCAAATCACAATCCCGTCTTGCTAAGGTTGATGTTTGATAGATTAAGGTAGCTTTGCCTGTGTAGGTTGAATTCTTTTATGGCCCAGCAATAAGTAATAGAGTGCTTAGAAAAATGCCTATAAAAAAGTGTCATAATTGAATCTAAGGGACTTTTATAAAAAAGATAAACACTGGACTGAGTAACACCTAGACAGATCTCTTAGGGTGATGTTTGGGTGAAGCATGGGGAGAAGTTATGGGAGCCCTGAGCCTTCCATAGTTAATGTCTAGTTGTATCACATTCTATATGATCGATTCTAAAAAGTATTTGAGTATAGGAAATGATTATTATATAGCTTCTGTTACTGTTCTTTTTATTATGAACCTATCATAACTTAGCAGTAAGAAAAAGTTTTCCTGGGCTGGGGATGTAGCTCAGTGGCATAAGCGCCTCTGGCAAGCAGAAGGTCCTGAGTTTAATTCCTGGCACAAGAAAAAAAAAAAGTCTTCCTGAAAGTGAAGGTTAAAATTTATAATAGGTTTCTAAGAAAAGTTGGAGAATGTGCGTGTGTACTGTCCTTAAATGTGAAAAACTGCATAAATGCATTTAAACGGCTATGACAGTTTAAGCTGTTTAGTCACTTCCCTTCTAGCTGTATAGTGCTGATAGTCCCAGGTGTTCTTTATTGGATACCATAGCAATTCCATGCCCACTTCTCCAGAAGGAGAGAAAAATCACGGCTTTTCAATAGGTCGATCAGCTTTACAGTTCCATCCTAAGTTAATATTGCACTCATTTTAAGAATGCAGGATCAGTGATCAGCTTTTTTGGTTTAAACGCTTCAACCATGCCCCAGATAATACTGTTGGGATCTGTCCATTTCTCTAGGACTGCACAATTTAAGTTACTCCTGGAAATTGGCCCCAGCTTTCTGCTGCTGATGGGATCTTTTCTATGCCTGGTGGAACCAGAAACCAATACCTTTCTTTCTGTGCCCACTGACTGGCTCCATGTAACCACATCAGCCTAGCTGGTCTTCGGACCCTCTGCAGAGTCACCTCAGCTTTCTCTGCATCACGTGTGTGGTGCTCAGAAGAAAGCCCACTTCCGGAGAGCAGCTGTCCACTGCTGCCTGACGTCCTCCTGGAGGGCAGCAGTGTGCCGCTGCACTGTGACCCAGTCACTGTCCTCAGCTGGGAGCCCTGGTCTGGGGCGGGGCTCACCCAGCCATTTCCTGTGCCCAGTCTCAGGGTGCAGGCTCCTTCAAGAGGGCCAGTTACAGCACCCACTGGCCTTCAGCATAAAGACCACCATTCAATCGCTGTAAATTTAGTCAGAATTCACACCTGACTGTGCTAGAATATGAAGATGTGGACCTAGACTTCCCTCACCAAAAGATTAGAACTTTTAAACTTTTAGACCAAACTTGAGCAGGGTCAGCAGGGATTTTACTGTGTGGCGTTTTCAGCCGTGACACTGGCTACTTGTGCGGTGGAGCTGTGGAGCTGTGAGAGCTGGTGAATCGCTGGCATCTGGCCCCACCTTGACCCCTGCGTCTGTAGTGACCACAGCAGCAGTGCCTCGGGTTTCCGGAATGCTCCGTTTCCTCTCAGCGGTTCCAAATAACTGATTTCTTTTTCTTTTTCATAAATCTCAATGCTCCCTGTGACAAGCCATGGGGACGGCTGGAAAGATGGCAAAGGGGAGGACATCCCAAAGGGTTAGCGCTGCTCATATCGTGCACCGAAACAGGCCCACTCCGACCACGGCCTCTCTGCTTTGCTGCGTTGCTGCAGTCCGCGTCCCAGACTCATGCCTGTTACGGTGGCGGCATCACTTCCAAATTCCTTCTCGTTTTCCTTTGGTAAAGGCCTAATGTGAGTTGCTTTGACTTTAATTGGGCTCACAAAAACATCATAACCACTACGGGTATGATAATGCCTTTTTTTCTTAAACCACTATTTTATGTTAATGATGTACTGTGGCTGAGAGGCCATGGAGCCATGATGACTCACAGGAGGAATCAGCCTCGGACTGTGGGGACGCCAGGGTCGCCTCATTCCTGCGTGTCCCGCGAGTAGAGTGACCCGTGTTTGGAAGGCACGTGTGGTGTATAAACCCTCAGCATGTACTCAGGACGCCGAGCAATGCTGTGGTTTCAACAAGTGTCCCCGGGCCTGTGTGTCCATCGCGTGGTTGGCGCGGGGCACTGCGGGGAGGTGGGTGGTGCGGCCTGGAAGGTGTGAGAGCTGGGCCTTCTCCGGGGAAGTTGGTGCCCTGAGGAGTGCCCTCGGAGGGAGTGGTGACCTCGCCTTTCCTCTCTCCGCCTCCACTTCCTGGGCCCTCAGGAACTGAGCGACTTTGTTCCACTACCTGGCTCCCCGCGGTATGTCACCTCACCCCAGGCCTGCAGGCCACAGGGACAAGTGTCCATGACTCAGCCTCGGGCCACAGATCATATGGATCTTTCCTTTCTACCTTCATTATCCCGGGTGTTTTGTTACAGTGGCAGAAGGCAGACAAACACACATGGCACAACCCTGGAGGACGTGTATGACTTTATGCACCCTCTGTGCCCATTCCTAGCTGTGTAAGCTATGCCGTCACCTATGCTTTTAGAGCCTTGGTACTCACAGAAATAGGAATAACTGGCTTCCATCCCACAAGGCTATTTATATCAAAGTAAGTAATGTGTGTGAAAAACTTTCTAGACTATTCAAGTGTCCTGTCACTCCAAGGGTAAGAATGACTGACTATTTCTCAAAGAAATTCAGGTGATAGTTATTGTTTAAAAGCTTCCTTGATTCAGGTCACTGAGTAAAATAAATTGGAGTCTTTCAGTCTGTCATAATCATCCCAGGCACACTAGGACAGACCACTAACCAATAAAATGCCGTGGCAGAGCTATGTAAGGGTAAGGGGGGGGTCACAGTAGGCTCCTATTTGTTTGAAAAAAATATTGATATATTGCTCATCAAAAGACAGCCAAGTGCCTTAGTAAAATATGCTTCATGTCCAGGCGGAAGCAGTTTGGGCACTCTGATGGGGAAGATACTAAGAAGAGACACTGAGGAGTCTTGGGGAGTTCACACCGTGGCAGTGTAGCGTGGGTTACTTCACCTCGATTCTGCCTGCTAGAGTGAGTGAGAATCTTGGAAATGTGTATTAAAGACCTTGACAATACCTGGCACATATATAGAGTGAGAACATAACCTCAGGCAGCAAGTTTTGAGCACTGATGTTTCTTTAAATGCAAACAAAGCTTCCTCAGTCCACACTGAATGCTCATCCAGTGAACTGTTCTCATAGCTCCAGTTCGCAGCATCTGACCACCTCCTTTCCTGGAAACTAAGGAAAACTGCAAAGTGTTTTGGGGCTAGAGAACCAAGAGAGCAAATTCTTAAAATGACCTCTGATGAGAAAGAACATGTAAATCATCCTCTTCATTTTACCACCTATCAGGTTGACATTTTAGCTTGCTTATTTTGGAAAAATGTCTTGATGGACTCATGGTTTGATTGCTGTTGGGCCTGCATTGTGTCTCAGAGTTACACTTCTTCATGCTGTGACCTTATTTAATCCTGGACATCTTCCTCCTCTGAAGAGGCGTAGAAATGAATTATGGGTAGGTTAGGTTAAAGTTCATTCTAATTTCCTATATACTTGTGATGCTATCAGGCTTCTATAAGCAGGATATGTAAGAAGAGATATTTGAGGTACTGTTGTTAACCAGAAAACTGGGGAAAGGAGAGGCAGAAGAAAATCACAGGGGTGTAGCAATTGTGGTGGCTTCCTCCTTCTTCCATTAAACCATCATTCACATCTGAGACAGATACCTCGCTGGCTTACATTTATATATGTTATGGAGAGGTAATGAGGAAAGGTGCAAAAGTGCAAAAAGTCAAGAGCAAGTGACGTCAGGTGCTCCTGTGACCTCTGGATGCTACTGTACCTTGTGAGGGAGGTGTTCACACCAGGGCTCTGAGAGGCTGTGTCGTGAGGATACTGCCGGGGGCCCTCAGATCACCTGGGCACAAGAACACACAAAGGTTGTGGATTAGACCCCTCCCGCAGGAGCCAGTCACATGAGCTTTAGCATTGAGAGGCTGAGGCAGGAGGCTGAGTGGCCTAGCAGGACAAGCAGGAGTCAGGAATGGGAAAAGCTGCAGCCTGTGGGAGCAGAGTGAGGTTGGGGAGTGGTGTGGGCTCCCCGAATCACCATCTCTTCATCAGGAGGCGGGATGGAGATACCTGTTTCAAAGGTTGCTGCCCAGTGTTTGGCACACTCCAAGATCACCTGGCAGTGGATCAGTGTCACTGTCCTCGGCACTGGATGGACCCTCATCTGGATGGTCAGCAGTGTGGTTTGGAGGGTATCAGATACCCGTGGACTTAGCAGCTGAGGTGATACCAAGACTTCTGTCTCCTATATCTTGTGGGATCTGTTTGTTCACTGTTTTTTGATTTTACTTCACTGGGGCTTCAAAGACCACTGAGAGGAGCAGCTTCATGGTGTGCACTGTGGCAATACACTTTCCTTAATGCTTTGTTCTTTGGGCCATAAACTAACATGAAGATAAATAATCTCCACCGCTAATGGAACTGAAGCTGGGAAAGTGTTCTTGAAGCTGTCACTTGGTCACTGACTCCTGCAAGAAGACAAAGTAGGAAGAGCTGGCTCTCACCATTATGGTGGGGAAATAAAGAAATGAGATTGCTTTCCAAAGAGAAAACTGTGAAGCAAATGCCATGTATCAGAGCAGTCAACTGAGACTGATTCACATGGTGAAACATCTGCTCACAAAGGAAATGAACGTGTAGGTCAATCCAGAGCTGATAGCAACGGAAAGAAAAATACAGGCGGATCAGTGAGAGGACACCTGACAGGTCATCTCCAGGCCAAGCCAGGAGAGGGGAACGGGCATTAGCATGACCACCCGAGCATGAGTCCATTGCAAAGTGTTCCCCAGTAGGGCAAGAGAGTGTCACTAAGGTCATCACTTACTCGAATCTTCACCATGAGGCTTCCAACATGGTAGTTGATCTGAATTATTAGTTTGTATGTAGACCAGGAAATATCTGGTCCACTTGAAAGCATTTTAGTATAAATTAATGACTTGATATTTTGATTGCAATGTACCTGTCTCTTGGAAATCTTATGACTTGCAAATTTTCTTTCATGCATCTCTAACTGCATTTCCAGGCTCCCAGATCTGAGGACCGGATTCTGGAACATGGTGACATCATTACATGCTAACGTGGACAATCTATCTGAAAAGCTAACTAGTCTCCCGCCAACATTCCTACCAAAAACCCTTTCATTCAACCTGGAGTGGTTGTGTCCTGGTCTCGATTAAAATGATTGAATTTATATTTGATTTTTTTTCCAGGATTCAGACCAAGGGAATATGATTAGGTTATTAGTATCTAATCCGTCTGTTAAAAATGCATGGTTATGAAATCTACTCTGCCGTGGTATGGTAATGGCTTTTCAGGTACATTAAGGACGTGATCCATAAGAGAAAGAATGGGATAGCTGGACTCCACTCAAATTAAAAGTTTTGCTGGGTGAGAGACATTGTCAAGATGACAAAAAGATGAGCTGCAGATGTAACAAAATGTTTGACCCCATAATGAAGCTGAACATACAAAGCACTTTTGAAACTCAGCAGTGAGAAAACAACACAATGAAAACATGAGTCAGAGACCTAAAGACACTTCACTGAAGAGTATACACAGATAAAAAAGCATATAGTCTGCTTGGCATCATGACCACACAAATTAGAATAATGGGAGAGAACCCCGCATCTCCATTTGATCGGCCAAAACCAAGGACACTGACACCAGCAATTGCTGACCAGGACATGGAGCAACTAGAACTCCCTCAGTGCTGTGGGAGTGAAAAGCGGTGCTGGAAAACACTTCAGGGTGTTTCTTTAAAAACTACACATACTCTTCCAGACCATCCAGCAGTGACATTGGCTGGTGCTCCATACAGAAAGCTGCACACTGGGACACAGTGAAGATGTTTTTCAGCAGACAAGTGGCTAAATAAACTGTGGTGCAGTCAGACAACATAATATTACTCCGCACTGAAAGGGAATGGGCTCCCAAACTTGAAAAGATACGAAGGAAATCTAAATGCATATTACCAAGTAAAATTAGCTAATATGAAAAATATCATATGCAGTATGATTCCCACTACATGTCATTCTGGGAAAGGTATCAGTGGCTATCAGGGTTCGAGGGAGATGAGGGTAATGGATGGAGTATTGGAGGAGTTTTAGGCCAGGTGCAGTGTTTACCAGAGACAGCACCGAGCAGTACGAGCCCAAAGCCCCCCCAGCCGCAGCAGGCGGTGCTCTGGGAGCTGGGTCCCCTGCATCGCAGCGTGGAGACCTTCACAGCGGAGCCCACCCGCAGCCTCCCACAGGCCCGCCCTGTGTACCTCCTGCTTGGCCCAGCACAGAGCTGGACCTGGCTCCTCTGGCCTCCTCACTCTCTTTGTCAGCACCACGTCCATGGCCAGCTGCAACCTCCCATCACAGGTGACAGACTGCTGATGCTACCTAAGGCCAGACAGAGGTGGCCACGCTGGCATAGGTGTCTCGGAAGCACTGCATGCTCCTGGGGGCTCTGTGCTGTACCTGCATGGCCCTGGGGCTACTGCTCAAATACTAAAGCCCTGTCTCATTTTTACATCCTACACTGGTGTCTACAGGCGCTTCTGGGAGAGGGACAGAAGGAAAGAGACCCTGGGAAGAAGGGATGCAGTGTTTCATTTGTTTTGTTTTTGTAGCAAATAGTGGAAAGCTTAAACCTGGCTATATTGTTTATGCTGGACAGTCCCACTTTGGGGACCCTGAGCCGACCTGAGACGAGCTCTGGATAGTGTCACGCCGGAGTGAAGCCCGAGCAGGTATTGCCCTGCTCACTGAGCTCCTGACCTTGCAGCTCCGGTGCAGGGTCTTCGTGGGAGTCACACTCGCCTCCTGAGGCCCGGGGTCCACACGGAGAGCAGGCGCAGGGTCCTGCGGTCACCTGGCACACGGCTTTGCTACTGCCACCACTGTGCAGCCAGCCACAAGAGTCTCCCTAAGAGGCCCAGTCAGGCTCAGGAGCTCTAGGGTGGTGCTCACTGCTGCCTCCCCACCACCTGTCCCCAGCAGGTGGCGCCGAAGTCCCTGGGAGGTGGAGGCGGATTCTGTCCTGCTGAGGTGCACTGTTGGGCCTGTTCCTCTCCGGGTCCCTGGTGCTAACCCTCAGTTTCTTTACTGCTGGTTTAGAACTGTGTCAATCCCTGTGTCTTCCGGTAGAGCGGCAGGTTAGAGAGCACAGCCCTCCCTGCTTGGTCGCTGCAGTCTTGCAGAGGGGACGGTGCCAACCAGGGAGGCAGTCACAGCCAGAACCCCAGCTGCTGAGCTGCTCCAGGTCCCCGAGAGGGTCCAGAACCGGATGGGTGTGGCGTGGCCAGGCTTGCTGACGGGCCTGGGTGTGGGGTGTTCATTCTCATGCGTGAGAGCTAATGTTTGCACAAATATGTTCTAGACCCCGGATGTAAGTGTAACGTGTCAACTTTGTATTGTGTGCAAGCACAAGAAAAGTTCTCGGAATTAGGGCATGGCAGGGAAGGTGCAGAACCTGTGCTGGTCCTGAAAAAGGCAAACATTTCCATGAGTACAGAGAG
The DNA here is from genome assembly GCA_004027455.1 of Hydrochoerus hydrochaeris. Classification (NCBI taxonomy): domain Eukaryota; kingdom Metazoa; phylum Chordata; class Mammalia; order Rodentia; family Hydrochaeridae; genus Hydrochoerus; species Hydrochoerus hydrochaeris. The sequence continues at coordinate 45,298 of PVLA01004551.1, read as the reverse complement.
GGAAGGGCCAAGCACGTCCCATGCTGACGGAGGCTGGCAGTATCCTCTGAGGGGTTGCTTTGTCTTTTCATCCCGTAAGGGCTCCCTACTCCCCGTCAGTTATCCGGGCCCCCCATTTCCAGATGCAGGCACTTGGCAGCACCAACAGCAGCCGTTCCTAGGCGCCGGCCCTTTGAATGTGCTGCGCGTCTGGAGTGGGGTCGGAGAAGGGATAGCTCTGGGACGGGACGGGAGCTCTCCCTCAGGAGGAGCGAGTCTGGGCCGGGCGGGGAGGTTCCCTCCACTGCTGGGACTGTCGCCTCTCGGCTGCACAGCGCACCTCAGGAGCTGCGTGAGGGCAGCAGGAGGCCGCCGCTGAGCGGAAATTCCCTGCAGCAGAGCTGTTTACGAGTGGGATGTAATGGCCTATGTGCTTTTTTTTAACTGAAAAGATAACAGGGCCAGGCATCATATTGAAACATTAACTTTGGCACGGTGGTGAGCAGAGACCTAAGGGCAACCTGATGAGGCATCTCTGCCGTCACAGGGCCGAGTGGGGTGCTGCTGACCCAGGCGGCGTCGCACTGGTCCTGGGGTTGCCTTTCTGCGCGGGTGCTGTGTGAGAGGGGGCTCGTCCAGAGGCGCTTGTCTCCTCCTGACACAGAGCCGGCTCAGTACTCCCCGCTAAGCGTGCGGAGAGAGAGACTCAACGGCTCCAGCAGCCTACACGGTGCTCTCCGCGTCCTGTGAGCGGATGTATCGACTCAGAAACCGAACACCCGTAATCTTTCCAGATTCACATCGGGACGCAGCTGATTGAGCAGTAGGAGTCATTGGTACTTAATTGTTTCCTTGTGACAGGTAATTCCTTTTCAGTCTGTTAGAGCTGGTGTTTTTCTGTTAACAGTCTGTCTTGCCTTACTTTCATCTCAAAACAAGGAAAAAATATTACCTGTGTTATTATGAGGAAGTACTCAAAGCCGTGGTTAAATGAATATCGTCTTACTTTGTTAAAAATGCCTCACTCATCAGGTGAGGGCTGTATTCTGTGACACTCTCGGAAGCCAGGCCTGCGTCTAGCCCCTGTGCCCCCAGAAATGTGTGTTTGGTAGGGGTCAAAGCCCATAGATTAAAACCTCGTCAGTTGCTCTGTGATGTGCTGGGAAGGGATCAAGCCTCTCTTCTTGAGGGAAAGGGGTCTCCTGTAGAGGGTGTGTGTGTGTGTGTGTGTCTTCCACGTGTGCCAGGGACCCCCGTATGCACTGGTAGGCAATGCAGCATCTTGTCTCTGCACAGGAGACACGTTTTAATTTCTGCCCGTTTCGGGGCCCTGTCTTCTCCCTGTGTTGTTACGTATGTGTCACCCAGGGAGATACCGCTAGTCCCTGTGCTTTGAGCCGAATTCGGTGCCCTTGCTCATCTTTAATTTCACATGTTTGATTCTGAGCTTCTCCTTATAATTCCAGCCAAGGAACTTAAACCGCAGCCCTCTGAGCTCTGCTGGACAGTGCTGGAATTGCATCGTGCAGTATTGCAGTAAAATAAACTTGTAGGAAAGCAATGCGACTATATGAGCTTCTGACATCAACATTTATTCAAAGTATTTTTATTTGTCTGAAATGTGTTTTGAGGTTTACTGTCTAGATAGTAAGCCCACCCATAGAAAGAACCATGAGGCATAAATCCACGCATTCTGTCATATAACAGATGAAGACAGTGATTCAGGTATAATAAAATACATAGAGGGAAATAGTCTATCTGCAGAAATAGTAAAACCCTTGCCTACTGCTGGACACCTTGCATGAGACGTCCACAGATTTTAGCTTCCACCAAACATTTAAGTCCGAACTCTGCCCTTTATCAGTGCCTGTGACTCTGCAGTCTGACTGATGTTTGAAGTGATGTTAACCTGGCCCTCTGCATCCTGCTTCCAACACAGGCTGTGTGCATGTGCGTATGTGTGTGTGCGTGTGTGTGTGTGACGTGATCAGAGTCACTTCAGTCTGTTGCTTAGAAAACTTTGCTTTGGATTTTTCCACTGTCAATGTTGCATGTCACATTTCTCCACATCCCCTTGTAGAATAAGGAACCAGCTGGTGCGGGTGTGACCTCCTTACCTAAAGGAGAAGCAGAGCCTTAGGGGTACAGAATCTCCTGTTCTCCATGAGCTCTGTGACTACTCCCAGGAGGCGACTCACAGAGTCCCTTCTTGATCTCACTTTTGCTCTGAGATGAGAGGTGCACTTGTGAAAAACCTCAGCTCTGTTGGAGACCACTCGGTGAGTGTCACCCTACATCAGGGAAAAGGCACCCATGTTTTATGTGATAGATTTACTGTATTCCTTTCCCTTCCTGTGGCCCAAACGTTTGTGTAGCATAATCATTCTCTAAATCTCTGTTTTCCATATAAAATGACAAATAGATTCTTCTTTGTATAGCTAGGGGTTTTCTCCCCCAAACTCATACAATCCTTTGCTTCTACTGCGTCGGAAAGATGAACACAAACAGCACCTGACCGTGGCCTCTGACGTCGCCCCTGCCTTTCACGTGAGTGTGGGCAGAATACAGAACAGGAGCCACAGTTGCCCTTCTTCCCTGAATGTTTTTAAAACTGGAAGAACCTTGTTCTGTGTTTTGTGTTGGAGGAGAAGGAAGCGTGGATTATAACTGTGTAGCTGCTGTGAGTCCTACATGAAGCTGCCCCGGGGCTTCGACCCCAGCAGGGCCCTGGGAGTTTTTTCAGCGCCTGCTGGAAGGAGGGTTTGCTTTCCCGGAGATGCTGACTTGCCTGTCACTATGTCACTGTGCCTTGTACTTGCAAATCCTTGTCTAAATAATAAAACAGGACTTTCCTTGCTATGCCCTTGGAGAGTGAGTGCTTAAACCCTTTGTTTACTGGGACAAAGCCATGGTCCAGGGCTGACCCCTCCTGTCGCTTGCTGGCTGTGGGTCTGTATAGAATTCCAAGGAGATCAAATAAGCGTAATCAGTAGGGAGAAAGGCAGCAGAGACTGGACCTGTAAGGGTGGACGGTGTGTGGACTATGCCCTTCTGTTCCCAGTAGGTTTAAAACTCTCTGCAGGGAGCTGGCATTTCCAGTGCAGCCAGGGTGCAGCGTCTCCTCAGCTAGCGCAGGCACAGTCTCTGAGTGTGTGACAGGAGCCCTGCAGCACCAGAGCCCCTGTCCCATGCCAGGCAGGCTGGCTTCCCACTCCTGCGCCATTCATGAGGGACTGGAGTGTGCAGAGAATTCGTGAGGAAGAGCACCCTGGACACTGGACACTGGCTAGTCTGGAGGAAACACAGATAACACAGTGAGCCGGGGTGGTGCCCTGGACACTGTGTGCTAAGGCCTGGGTGACAGGAGCAGGAGGTTTGAGGCCGGTTCCATCTCTGGGACCAGAGGACCAGAAAGCAAGGTGAGGAGGGAGTGAGGGCCTGAGTGGCCAGTGGACCGGGCCTCTGGTCCGAGGCCTGGGTGAATGGCTGGGGCTGTATTCGCCTCCAAGGGTCCCATGAGCTTAGGTTGTTTGGAAAAGCATGTTCATTCTCTCTGGGTGGTGGATGGATCAACCGCTTGGGAGGGGCAGTGGACAGCGTGACGGGAAGGGCCCTCCTCTGTGGACCCTCCGGATGACCGGATGTCCACTCTTCCCTCTAGACTCATCTTGCTGTTTTGTTTTGGAACATGTGGGTAACAGGAAGAACCCATCTTCTCCGTTACTGTTTTGGGGTTTTTGTTTTCTTTCTGTTTCTTGAGACAGGGGCCCATGGCAGAGCCCAAGCTGGCCTCAAACACCTGCTCAAGTCAGCTGAGTGCTTCTGCGCCTTCCTTCCCGCAGCGGCTCTGAGAAGCAGCCCTGATCTCTTCAGGCCGCTTCTGCTGGTCTTTCCTTCAATCTCCTGGTTCTGATGATCCCAGAGCCGTGACTCAGCCCTGACGGCTCGCTGAGTCTGACCTGCTGCACATGCGTGGTCAGCAGGTAACCAGGGACCAGTCTGGGCTTGTGCTGGGACTTCCTGGAAGGAAAATCCACAGTGGGGCAGGGTCGCCCAGAATGTGACATTTTTGTACTTTCAGTGTATAAATCCACCTCTCTGCGTGGTCCTTTCCTTCTACCTCAATACCTGCAGCCCTGAGCAGAGGGCGCTGGACTCTACGCCTCCCTCCGATGAACAAGGAGAAAGTAAACGAAACAACGACATCACCAAGTAGAAGACTTTACCAGTGCGTGGCCCTGGAATACAGGCTGTTTCCCTTTCTTCATCAGAAACCATGCTGGTTCCCGAGAGCCTGAGGAGCTGAACTCGGCCTGTGAGCTGAGACCAGATCACACCTCTGCTTCAGTGAGCGGAGGCTGCCCGCCCGCTGCTGCAGTTCAAACCTAGGCCGGAGCCGCCAATACTGAAGACCCAAGCACTGAGCGTCAGAGGCCAAGTTCCTGCCCTCCGCGGCCGTCCTGCACCTGGACACAGGATTCACGGGGCAGTTAGTGTTGGGGCTGTCCCGCCAGGGTGAGGGGTGCTTGGGCTCATCTCAGGTCAGCTGGGCTCCACTGGACGTAGCAGGAGCCAGGGAGGAGGGTGAGACTCCAAGGCACCACGAGCCCACGGGGTTAGGTGAATTTCAAAAATAAAATGGACAGCTGGATAATAGGAGATGGGATAGATCTTTTGCCGCTGGGGAGGAGACACAGAGATGGGGGTGGTACAAAGAAAGGGGCGTGTTACATCTGCATACCCACACCGCATAATGGAGGAACCCTTAAGTGCTGCGGACTTGTGCTACAAAACACTGACCTAAAGCAAAGAAACCTGTAAAGTCAGGGGAGTGGCAGGGACATCTGTCTGGGCTGTGGCCAGGCACAGGGCAGCACCAAGGGGTACAGAGCACTCGTCCCTGAGGGCACAAGGCGGCCACACAGCAGCCAGCTCTGCCTGCAGATTGGTCCTATGCCTTGGGGGACCCTTGGGAGCTGCACAGGGAGAAGACTGCAGGCTGGGTGACCCCAGAGCCAGAGCAGGCCCAGCAAGAACAGAATCCAAGGGACCGGCCCAGGGCACAGGGTGGGGCCTCGCAGTGACCCCAGAGGCTGCACAGGGCTGGGCATAGAGGGGACGTGGGATGGCGGGTGAACACACAGGTGGTGGCCGAGACAGCAACTGCTGGCACAGTACAGGGAAGAGGCCTCCGAGGGCAGCTGCACATCCTTGGCTTCCACTCCCTGAGGATCACCGGGCTTGTCCCGCGCCTGGAGCCCACGGAGCAGAGCTGAGCGGCCAGCTGTCACTGACTCAGTGTCCCACCAGTGGCCCTGCCCTGGGGGTGTCCATGTGTCCCTCAGGTGACATCAGCCCTGAGCGGCTAGCGGTCACCATGTGGGGGTGCAGGTGCAGATGTGGGGGGGACACCTCCTGGCCCCCTGCATTCAGGGCTGGCTTTCCGTTTCCCATGCACTTGAGAGCTCGGGGAGCCAGTTCGTCACTGCCCTGGGATGGCAGTAAATTGCAGCTCCCGAACCTCTTAAAGCCCTCCAGTCTCTGTTAAATGTTGCTGTTTCTGCCACCATCAGATTTTAGTTCTTATTTTTAGTCGCTGACTGGATATCCTGGTGCTGAGTTACATGGGGAAGTGGCCCGGGTTTTTTGCAGTTGGTGATTAATGTACATGGACTGTGTGTCCCTCCTGCTCTCCCACCTAGCTGTGTGAAATCCTTGCTTCCCTCTGCCTCCTTCGTTTGTTTGTTTGTTTGTCTTCAGATGTGATTTAGCACCGAGCAACACAAGGCCGAAGGTTCGGAAGGGAGCTCTCCTAGCTGCACTCCAGCAAACAGACTCGTGTTTAAAAGCTCTTCTCTCGCAAGCCTGTGTCTTCTACCTTGAATCCAGCCATCATGTTCAGAGTCAGAATTTCCTCGACAGAATCAAAACATAAATCAGGAGACACTGCTGTGTGTCACAGAACTGCCACAAGCAGTATGGCTTCTATCTGCAAAACCGTGATGATCATTTCCTGAGAAAGATTTGGGACGTTGTGACAGAGGAAGGATGGAAAAAGACTGGCAAGATCCCCAAGACACCGCGCCCTGGGCATCTCCGAGTGCAGGCGGGGTGGGCACCAGGCACAGCCTGGGCAACGGGGAGCGGGGTGGTGGGGGCGGCCAACCCAGAAGCCAGGACATGAAAGATGAGAAGCAACCAGCAATCTGAAGAGTCTTCCAGTCAGCGGGTCTGGCCCGCGCAAAAGCCCAGAAGAAGCGGGGAGCTGGAAGGACGCTGACGAGCTTGAATGTGCCAGGAACAGCCGGGGTGGGGAACAGGGCCTTGCGGAAATACATCCAGCACTGGGGAAGCCAGTGGGGTCATCATGGGACCAGGGTCCCCTGTTCTGCTCCGCCTTGCAATGCTTGCTGTACCTGCAGTGAGCATGACAGGAAATGGGAGACAAAACTCTGAGCAGAGACCAAGGAGGCGTCAGCACTGGGCCAGACAGGCGATGCCCCATGGGGAAGGAAGCAGACAGAGAGAGATGAGGACCTAAGGTCTGCGTGGGAAGCAGAACCAGACGGATGCGCAAGGAGGGAATCGCCATGACCTCCAGGCCCAGCAGCCTGCACCGTGCAGGCAGCGGTGCCACCCGGGAGGGAAGGCAGGAAGGCAGGCCCGAAGTCTGAAGTCCGCGGTACCCTGCTACTCTGCTTCCGTCTTCCTAAAATGAATGAACAGAGTCACGTGGTCCGTGTGGCTGTAACCCGCTCAAAATCAACTCATCGGAGGTAATGAAATTAAGTTTCAGCTCCAAGGGGTGGGGTATTGAGAAAGACGGTCTAACATTTGTAAGAATTAGGCTACAGCCCTGCTCTTTAGATTTACACCATGTGCTTCTACTTTCTAGCTTTTCCAGTCGAAAGACTTTGAAGTTCTGAGGCAAAAGCTGCAGTAAATTGGTTATTTATGTCATTTCAGAGGGGGGTGCACCCAACACAATGACAGGGCCAACAGTGCACGGAAGGGGAAGTTCACAAAACAGCACTGGTGGCTGGCGAGTTAGCTCAGCGGCGTAAGTACCTGCCTGGCAAGCAAGAGGTCGTGAGTTTGATCCCTGGTACCAAAAATAAACAAACAAAAAATCACTGGGATGAACTTAGTGCTTTTCTTGAGTTTCTGTCTCAGCCCCGCTATCTGGGGACAAGAAGGACCCTGTGGCTGTGGCATCACGGTTCTAAATCAGCTTGCTTTCCTGCTGGTGCTTGCTTCGAGCTGCTGGCTTTGACTCGGTGTAGGATAGGAGGGGTAACAAAGCCCTTAATTTTGCAGTGTGAAATTTTTGGGCACTTGCTCCTGGTGCTCTTCCTGAGCGACCTGGGACTTCTGCAGTGGCTCTGACCCCCTTGGGAACCTGCTGTCTCCGCAGCTTTGCCGCCCTGCGCAGCACCCTTGAGGAGCGCCTTGGCAGCCGGGCGGCTGCACACGGTGGGGGCACTGGCCCAAGTGCGCTCTGTGCTGTGGTGACTGGACCCCGAGTTTGCGGCTTTGGGGACAGGTGTCACATGCTTCATGCACACACGTCCACGCAGGCATCCACACATACTTACAGGACAGATGAACAAATGGGCACAGCAAGGGTTTACACTGGCAGGTGGGTGGCGTGGGATCCCCTCTTTCCCGCACGGCAAGGAGCACGGCTTCCTTAGGCCGAGCGGGCAGAGTCCACTGACACGAGTGCAGGTGAGGCCTGTACTGTGCAGATCCTGGCCGAAAGCCGCCTGGCCCATGCCTGTAAGTGTGGAACACACCTCCTTCCCTAACTCTGGGGCGGGGTTGAGGGTCAGGAGCCCTGGCTGGTTTCAGTTCCTTTCTCCAGCATTGCTGCCCACAGACTGGACACGCTGAAGACGCATGGCTCGGGGTTGTGTGGTCAGTACATGACACTGGTGTGCGTGATGCTTTGTCCCCAAGAGCAATGGCTTTTCAGGCTTGTTTCTGCTTGAAGTAAAAACATAAGGCAACACCTGTCACCTACTGGAGACCCTTCCACGCACTTCATAAGCGTCAGACCCACTGTGTCACCAGGGAGTGGTGCCGCTGTCATCTGTCCTGGTGCTGCCCCCCACAGTGGACTGACACAGGGCAGGGATGCCCACACCTGGGCCTTCTGGGCACCTGTTTTCCTACTTCCTGGTCCAGCTTAGCCCCAAAGGTGCCACGGTCCTCAGGGCTGGGCAGCACCAAAGGAGCCTGAGCAGGTCATGTGCTCTGCCCATGTCCCCGGTCACCGGTCATGGCAGGGCCAGGCGTGGGCACTTGGTGCCCTCAGGGGCTGGAACTCACGTCCGAGAAGCTGAGCCTAGGTCGGGTGTCCAGGGTTGTAGGGAGGAATTGGAATGGATGGGGAGGAGCAGGGCTGTGAGCCATGGGACAGCCCAGATCAGCCCCCTGCTCCCTCCAGCAGCCCCCCTGAAAATGCAACCTCTTGTGGAGAGAGCATCTGTGTCCCTGTGTGAAGTCTCACTTGTTCTCCAGCACGCCTACATATCCCCTTAGCCTGTGTTTACAACTGTTTGACACTTTTAATTAAGCACATTGTTTAAAACTTAGATAGAGCCCCCTTTGGGAGGTGGCAGTTAGCAGGTTCCCAGTCAGCTGCGGTGGTTGTTTGCAGAGTGAGTGGGGGATACCTCCGTGGCCCAGGGTTCGGCTTTCTGAGAAGGCGGAGCAAAGCCTGGCTGTTGAGAGCAGGCGCCTCAGGGCCAGGTCTGGGCGTCCTGGAGCAGAGGCCATAGGGGGCACAGGAGGAGGTGGCAGGGCCAGTGGGGGGAGGGTGCTGCCCACCAATGGCCACCGCCTCCTGCAGAGCTGCCTGCCTCCCAATTAACAGAGCTGCCTGCCGCCTCCTGTTCCTTCTCCGGGAGCTCAGGGGTCACCAGTGCCACCTAAAAGCTGGCGTGTGGAGTAATCTGGGCTTCCAGCGCTTGGGAGGTTGAGGCAGAAGGATTTCAGGTTCAAGTTCAGTCCAGGCTGTTTAGTGACTTAGTAAAACTCTTTCTCAAAATAAAAGGTAAAAGCAGAGCTGCGGGTGTAGCTCAGTGCAGAGGCCCTGGATTCAGTCCCGAAGGCCTCAGGCAGACACAGGTTCACGCACAGACACTCAGCCTTAGCACCGGGGCCCAGGCCTACACACTGTGTCTGGACACCTTGAATTTCACTCCCATCACTCGCTAGTGATTCGGATGCCCAGAGACCTGCCACAGTGTGAAACGGCCCAGGGTGGCCCACTCCGGCCCTCGTGAGACCTCGGATCCTCGCTCAGGACTGGACTGGCGACATGGCGTCCCCTCCCCCAGCATGTGTGGAGGTCCTGAGGCTGGGAGAGCCAGGGTGCTGGGCTGAAGGCACCGGGGCCTCTGGAAACCCGCACCTCACCATCCTTTCCTGCATTCTTGAATTTTCAGACCTGAATACAAAAGTTGAGTGTGTTGCCATTGTCTGATAGGACATTTTAGGTTGCTAGAAAAATGAAGTGCTTTGTCACCTTATGTTTGGGTACACTTTCTGCTCTGCGTGTTTATTCTCTGCTAAATTGTATATCAAATGCTCTATTCATTTTTCTATTGAAGCATTTCCCCCCACCCAATTTGTAAGGTACATGGTGATGCTGGAATCATTAGACCGTTATTTTAATGAGACCTTTCTAAACGATTGGGCAGAAGAGCATTTTTCCAACTCGTTTCCAAAATATTTTTCTTTGAAACAGTCTTACTGTGTAGCCCAGGCTGGACCTAAAGTCTTGGCAATCCTCCTGCCTCAGCCTCCCAAGTGCTGGGATTGCAGATGGATGACACCAGCCTGGCTCCCAAAGGGTGTCTGGAGCATTTGTGTTAGAACCGTGTGGGGAGGTGCAGAATTTCTGAACAGACCTGGTCCACTTCCAAGGCCGAAGTGAACTCTGTGGCTGGAAAGGTGACGGGGGATGAGCGGTCTGATCACGGCGCTGTGCTCTTCCTGTGCAGGCTGAAGAAGAAGTCGCAGTCAGTGGACATGACGGCGCCAGGGTTCGGGCCCTTAGCAGGGGCGGGGAAGGCAGTGCCCCAGGCCGGCAAGGCCACGGCGCCCAAGACCCCCACCATCGAGGAGGAGCAGCACAACACGGCCAACGCCCGGCAGCAGCCTGCGCGCAGGAGCGGGCTGCAGAGGTTCTACACCATTGGTGAGTGTGCGGCCAGCGTGCGGGCCACGCCATGGCCACAGGGGCGTCAGGCAGGGTGTGAGCAGGTGACAAGCCTCAGTTTCCAGGGAGGCCTTCGCGTGCGGCCAGCGCCCTCCCTGCCTATACAGTCGGTCCTGTCCCCTGGGCTCGGTCTGCACCCGCCCCTGGGCTGGCTCGGTGGTCTCCAGTGACTCATCGTCACAGCTGAGCTGCAGAGAGCAGGAGCCCTAGTGTCCGGGGCGCCATCCTCGCTGGTCTCGCAGCTGCCTGGCTCAGGGCCTGGGTGTCGCTGACCCTCAGATTCAGGGTCGCCTCAAGGTCTCTGACCTCCGAGGAGCCTCCTGGGTCTGTCGTGTTCACCCGGCAGGCTTGGGACAAATGCTGACCACAGCAGTTCCACGCGCTGGTCGGTTGGAGGAGAAGGGATGGGCGGGTGAGGACGGTGAGAAGAGGCCCCGAATCCCCCAGGGAGCAGGTGGCTGTTTGGCTTCCCTGTGGCTTCATTTTGGAGGCATTCACCACCTTCCAAAGTGTTTATAGAGGATGGCACACACCTATAATTCCAGCACTCTGGAGGCTGAGGCAGGGGGATTATGAGTTTAGATTTGTCTTGGGCATTTTAGTGACTTGTTGAGACCCTGTCTCAGAAACTAAAAGGGCTGGCATGTGGCTTGTGCAAAGGTGCTGTGTTCACGCCCCAGGACGCCCGAAGGTGAAAGTGAGGCAAGGCTTCGTGGTGAGACTGCCTTCACTGTGGGCCCGAGTCAGCCTCTGGGGGCCGCCGCCCCGCCGGCCGCCGGGTAGGAGCTGTGAGAAGGCGGCCGAGCGCCTTCCCCAGAGGCCTGAGCAGCCAGGGCTGGAGGGCAGGGTCAGGGGACCGGGCTCAGGTCCCGGCCACAGCGTGGCCTGCATGCTGGCGTCCTCTGCCATCCCGGCCCCGCTGCCTCCTCCAGCCTGTCCTGCACTGTGCTGTTGCCCCTGTTCCCTCAGGCCCGGGCTGCGCCCCGTCCCTCCCTGCCACTCGCTCTTCTTCCCCTGCCCGAGCGGCCCCGCTCTGTCCTGCGGGGTCCTCTAGGCTGGGCGTGGTGTCACCCACCGAGCGAGTCCCCAGCTGTGCCGTGAGGGTCACTGTAACGGTGCAGAGGCTTCGGTCCCGCTCTTAGACCTCGCCGCTGTCCCCATCCGTCCCCATCTGTCTCTGCCCCCAGCCTCTCCTGCTCTCCTGCTGATCCGCTGGCAGGCAGTCAGGGTGGCACATCGCCCTCCTGGGTACAGCTGTCCCGTGAACCCATCGTGCGGTGGCCGCCGTGCAGGGGTGAAGCAGCTGCGGGAGCCAAGTCACACTGGGTGTGATGCCAGGCAGCCCGTGGCTCCCCAGGTGGATGCCCACCAGGACAGGGGTGGCTGAGGTGCCCTGCAGCCCTGAAGCTCTCCAGGCTGGGATGTGGACAGCTGCGCCCGGGAAGTTCCCGGCACAGGGAACTCGACATCTGTGTCACCTCACAAAAGCCTTTGTGGCAAAAGACGACAGGTCCTAAAGTTTCCCAGGTGCCAGTGGCATCATGGCCAGGGCCAGGCTCTGTCCAGCCCTCTGAGGGGCATCGCCCACCGGAGCTGAGGGAGGAGCCTCAGATGCCAGACCAGCAGGGACAGCACGGAGCCAGCCTGTGCCCCGCAGAACCTGGATGCCCGGGATCCCTGGTGCACCAGCACTTTCATCACAAGCCCCAGAGCCTCTCACATTGGGGAAGGGGCCTGCTGCCCACCCTCTCTTCCCTAAAGAGGACCTTTGGGTCTCAACCTGGGGTCCACGGGAAAGGGAACCTGGGAGCCCTCTTGTGGCCAAGTGCAGTACTGCACTTAAATGTAGCAACAGGTTCTGCTTTCTTTGCGTCTATTTTTTTTTCTTTTTTCTTTCTTTCTTTCTTTTTTTTTTCTTTTTTCCCTAAATGAGTCCCAGGCCAGGGTCTATGAAACAAAAGGAAATTCTTGCCTCAGTCCAGTGATCTCAGTGGAAAACCTCTTAATGATATAGGGGAGTGAAACTCCCGGCCTCCTATATATCTAGTATGAGTTTGTGTTCTCTAAAATTAAAGAATGAATTTTAGCAACAGCGGAGGTTAAGAGCAGAACATAGCTACCGAGAGAGAGAAGGGGTCCCGAGCAGGTCGCCCTCATTGCATCTGAATTTAAGCGATAATTCTACGACTTACAGAATTGCCAGATAAAAACATAAAGAACTAGAAAAGTGCTGGTCCCTGCAACACCTCCTAGTGGCTGATGAGCGGCTGCAGTAGCTTTCCCGGGAATGTCTCTGGGCTCTCCCAGTGTGGACGGGATCCATTTCCGGTTGAGGGACCAGACAGCAGCACACAGGGCCACCTTGCATCCTAGCCGGCTCCTCATGGAACTGGACGCGTCAAGCAGCTGAACGCACAGCGCAGACTCCTCACGCTTTAGGAGAGAAACCGGGCTTAGAGCGCGCGTGATGCAACGTGTCGGTTCGAATGAGGTGGGGGAGGCGCGCGCCAAGGTGCGGCTCGGCTGATCCCGCGGGGCGGGGTGGGGGTGAGCCCGCCGTGCCTCGCACCCGGCCTTCACTTTCTCAGCTGCGTGGGAAGCAGTTACCCAGATCCATGGGCATCTCTGCTCCAAACAGCCCTGCTCAGCAGCCCGCGCCCTGCAGCCCAGTCTGCAGCTGCTGCCGCGCCTGCGAGCTGCGGGTGGAGCTGGGCGCTTTGGAGCGTGTGCGCCCAGCTTACTGTTTTCTTGGTGCATTTTAGCTCTGTCCGGTGTTGGGCTGCGGGGGGCCTCTTCTGATCGCACCCCTGCTCGGCACCCTCTACCGCACCTCTCCACCCATGCCCTCCCTTGGCCCACGGGCAGGCTCCCGCCCGAGGCGCTTTCCTGCTGGCTGTGATTGACTTTTCGGATCCTGCACCTTAGTGCGGCGGTCTCCATGCCTTTTCCTGCAGAGGCAGGATCCTCTCCTCCTCTGTGCACCAGGCGCGGTAACCTGTCTACGCACCCGCGCACCTGCCGGGGGAGCCCACGCGGCCCAGGGCTGAGTGTTGGGAGCGCTGGGACCTTGGGTCCCTCGGATGCTCGCCCGCGCCACCTGGTGGCTGTGGCCCTCGGTTCCCGCCGCCCGCCCGCCCTCACCTGTGGGTGCTGCTGCCCTGGAGCCCATGGGAGGGACTCCTGTCAGGGCTCCCTGGAGGCGGTGGGAGAGCCAGGAATGAGCAGCCTACTGCCCTCAGGGAGCCATGGGGTCCATGTGACATCTGAGGCTGGCCGCGGGGTCCCTGCTGCAGGGTGGGCAGGTGTCCTGACGGCTCCTGAGTGGGGCTCCCTGGGCTTTCCTTCCTGAGGCCTCGCTCTCCACATCCCCATTCGCCCCCGTGATCCCCACTAGCCCCGTGATCCTGAGCGCCTCTGCCCAGCACTACCTCTGGGGAGCTGCCACCCGAACCAGTCACGCTGCCCTTTCTGGGCCCATGCTGGAACACTGGCCTTGTTGAGTTTTGTAACTCAAACTTTCCCACGTGAGAAAATGAGACCGTTCACTTATGAGTCCACTTGCTAATTCAGTAAATATAAATTATTGAATAAACTATTAATAAATCACTGCACACCAGCCAGATCCTAGGCCTCGGCCAAAGCGCTGCACACACCCCACCCAGGCAGCAAGACCATGTCCACCGCCAGGACACACACCCTGGCCAGATGGACACGGACCCAGGGCAGGGCTGAACCCTGCCAAGGAAAGACAGTTTTTAAAGGAAAGTAAAGCAGGTCCGGGGGACGGCAGTAGAGCAGCTGTTCCCATGTTTCCAGCAGAGCCATCATCTCTGCGTTCAGTGACAGGGCACTGGCCGTATTAGCAACAGATTTTGCTAGGCATTGTTTTGCGCCTCCCTTGGAAAAGATTTGCTCACAAAGAGCCAAATGGAATTGATATCAGCAGCCCAAAGAAACAAATGGAAGCTGCGTGGCCCCTGCCATGGGCTTTGTCTGGGTGAAGCATCCAGGTGTCTGTTTGGCCAGGGAGAAGAACAGCGGATAGGTGGATGAAGCTGGAAGTGAAATTAGACATGGAGGAGAACTGAGCAGCTTTCAAGATGTGGAGAGACTTGTGGGGACAGGCAGGCAGCTCCAGGGGAGGAACTGGCCCTGACCACTCTGACCTAGCAGCCCCTCTGCCCTGCTAGCTGTGTCCTCTCTTATGGAGAAAAGGACACTCGTGCTTACTCCAAGAGTCACCATGCAGCACCCGTGGGGTGACCACTGGGAAGGACAGTGCCAGGGACCCACCAGGTCTCAGTGCTGGGTGCTGCAGGTCTGGCAGAGGAGCCCCCACCGCTGCAGGCCTGAGCAGGTTCCAGAGCACTGTCACTGTCCAGAGCATTGTCCATCTTTGTGGTGACCAAACCTCTCTGAATGCGAGGCATGCTCTTGGCACAAGGAGGACTCGGCTTGGGGCCACCATAGTGTCCCACAGGCCATGTCCTCCAGAGCCGAGTGACTGACACAGGACCCCTGGACCCGGGGCCAAGGCGAGAGGCGAGCTGGGGCCAGCCCTGTCGCACTGCGCGCCCTCTGCACGCATCTGCAGTTGAGTTCTCTTCTCAGGCGTGAAAGCAAACGCAGATGGTTGGCTGCACCTCGCCAAGTGCCTTCCCGGGTCGGGGCCCTCGACAGACATGCCGGAGAGCCGCGTGCCGGGCCAGGACGCTCGGCTCATGTAACAGTGGCTTTGCTTTCTCCTCCCTTCGTCCTTCCCTCATCACTTGCCTGCTCTATTTCTCTCTCCCTCCCTCCCTCCCTCCCTCCTCTCTTTCTTTCCTTTCCTTCCTTCCCTGCTTCCTTGTGTTAAGATGAACTGTGTGCTTTGAGGTGATGGCTTGGTAGAAGGCATGGCCGGGTAGGCTCCTTCATCAGATTGTTCCTGTTAAATTCCCTCGCTGCCAGGTACTCAACTGGGAAATGGTCCCAGAAATATCCTTTTGGAATTCTACTGGTGTGTGAAATTGTAAAATCTCCAGTGATCTTGTCTCTTACCCTGGCTTCAGGATACAGCACCTCCAGCATGCAAGCCCATGAAGCTGTCTGTGTGAAGCGCAAGTTTGCCTCCCTCTGTCTGCGGGAGGACCAGGCTGCCCGGGAACTCTTTTCAGGCATTGGCAAAATTAAAACTGCAGCAACTAGTTTGGAATCTCTGCAAGGAGAAAGCAAGACACACGTTTAACTGCTTTTTAATTGCAGTGCACCAGACATTTTAGAATATCATTACTTACTGTGTATGCTCCTCATTTTGAAGCCAGACTTTGTAAGAATATAAAAGACCAACTCTAAAACTAAAATACTTCAGGAGCAGTGGGGTTTTGTTTTTGTTTTTGTTTTTGTTTTTTAAGGAAAGGATTAATACCGCTGGAAACGCCGCACCCTGCTGCAGGGAACCAGGTCACTGCAGACCTGGAAGCTTCTCCCAGGCAGAAGGAGGCCTCTGAGCCCCAGGCAGAGAACTCCCAGGACTCAGCTGCTGGCCACGTGCACGTGACAGTGGAAACTGCTCCCAGGGCGCCTTGCGTTCATGAGGAAAAATGACTTTGCTGTGATTGTTCTGACAGTGTGATGACTTTTTCTGTGTCTTGTGTCCTCAGAATACTTAGGGACAGTTGTTTCATTTCTAAAATCCCTTGTTACTCACAGAAAGTAGAAGTCCCTAAAAGGATCAAGACTTTTGCCATTTTGGAGAGTGGTACATATGTAACAGTGTCCACTGTGCAGTTTTTATTAAGATGGTGGAATTTGAAGAATCACCTTTTTGGGCATTCGTGGAATAAGCGGCATTTGGGATTGAGATGTGTGTATGAGCCTTTAGGAGAGTCTGCGCCTGTGTGTGCCTTTGTGTTGGCGAGTGGTATTTGATTAGATTTTTATCTTATAACTTTTAAAATTTATAAATCCACTTTAAACTGTGAGGTCAAGGAAAACTCAAAAGCAAAAACTCCTTTCAACTCTATACTACATATGAAAGCTTTATTTCTTTCAAGGGAAATCACATATTTCTAAGTAATCACTTATGCAATTTTAGCTAAATTTTGCTAACCAGCAGAAGTATGCTCAGGAGAACGTGTGCTCACTTGGTGTCCCGGTAGATCAGCAGTAGTGCCCACAGCGTGCAAGATGGTCTTGCCAACTCTGATTCAACAGAACAAGCACTGTAGTTTGCAGATTTGCTTTATTCACTTTTGCCCTGATTCTTGGATTGCTCTCTGTCAGAAGTAATCAAGCTAAGATTCAGAAACACAGCTTAATCACAGCTGTGATAAATGGATTAAGAAATGCCAATAACTGTGAGGTTTTTCTGGGCAAATAGTCTTTAGGTTGCAGCATAACAGTCTTATAACTTATTAAAAACAAATGATATGTGTCAAATGATTTAATGATTTCTGAACTGACCTGTTAGGTCTATAATGGCTTAAATTGTGGAATAGCTAAAATGGGCAGTATTCCTGCTTATGAAATTATCACGATCCTATTTGAAATGTGCTAAATCCTTGGCCCTTTCCACCCACCGGCCTTTGTAGGAATTTCCATCATGTGGCACTGTGGTTATCACCAGTAAGAAAACACTATTTTATTCTCCACATGTAAAGAGAGACAGAATTAATGGCAAATATAGGCAGTGAAATAATGTCCCAATTTCTCCAGTGTTGAACATTTTTAGAATATAAATGTAAAGAGTCTCTGGGATCTTGACTACATTCAGAATCAAAACTATTGGTATTTCCTCATCTTTAAAAATTGACCTTTGTTCCCACTTTGTATCTGTTAGGGTTTGTGTCTGGATGCTCCCCAAAGCCTCACGTGGTCGTGGGGACCCGCCTTTGAAAGACAGTTTGTTACAGCCGTCACGACCTCTTGTTTTCATCCTGTCTGCGTTACAGTGGGTCCAGCTCCGCTCAGCAGGGGCCGGGGCCTCACGTACACGTCCTAAAGAGGGCAGCGGATGGCCGAGTGCTACCCTGCCCTAGGGCAGGGAGCCTGCTTCGGGTAGAAGGGAGGGAAGGAGGCTTCCCCTCATGCTCTGTTCTTGCTGTCTTCTGCCACCATGTGTCCCTGTGCCATGCTGCCCTGCTTTGGAGCTAGCAGAGTGTGGGTTGAAACCTCTACATACTGGGAGCTAAGTAAACCTTTCCTCCCTGAATTCTGAGTGTTCATTATTTTGTCACAGCAGTGAGAGGAAAGTAACAAGATACTATCTAAAGGTATTTCCTCACCTGCACAGCCCAGCTCTGACCATGTTCACAACTATGACCAGTATCACTTAGGAGAGTGGAAAAAAAATTAAAAGTCAGATGTGATTAGGTAAAAAAGCTTCTACTGCTCTTTCTTCCAAGGCTTTGGGACCAGGTTTATTACAGTTGTACTACTTTGGATGTCACAACTGAAAACAATCAGTGTTTCAGTGATCACTCATAGTGAATTCTTTATAAGATTAATGTATCTCTTCTGACAAGCTGTTCACAAGCACATTCAAAGCTTTACTAATTCAAACTCTGTGGTCATCTGGAGACCATGAGATTAAACTGTTATGTTAGTACAGCCCATGGATTTGTGCAGGGAAACACTGCAGAACACAGACAATGATAGTTCAGTAAATCAGCTCAGCGAGCAGCTGTGTAATAGGTAAAACACACTTGGAGAGACGCTAGCGCGCTCCTTCCCAGTAGCATCAGCTGCTCTTGAGCCTCTTTGCGTTCCTGTGGCTGTTTGACAGTCACAAAGTGGAGCTGCAGTGAAGAATTAGCGGAGTGGATTCCACAGCTGGGCCCCTGGGGAAGGGCTCATGCGACTCCCGGTCAAGGCCAGTGGACTTCAGCATCCCGTCCACCCTGCTCTCCTCAGCTGGTTTCCTAAGTTTAGTGCTGAGGGAACAAGTCTGTGGGAAGGAGAAGGCGAGGATGGCGCCCCCTTGGACCTGGTCAGACGCAGTGATAAAGAGGCTTGGAGCTAGCTGTGCAGGGCACCGCCGTGAAGCAGCGCTGTGGGCACAGGAGTCACGGCAGGGGCAGTTTGTCTGACTTCCTTCACCTTTTTTTTTTTTTAATTTTAAATTCAACTTATTTTGAACTAACACAAAAACATGAAACACTGCGTAGTTGTGGGTGCCGTGTGTCGACTGTGAAAGCAGCGCTGGGCGAGTGTCAGAGCGGCGAGCGCCAGCGTGAGCGAAGCCGAAGCCGTCTGCACGGAGGGAGCGCGGGGCCCTGGACGCCCTGGCCTCCGCTGCCGGTGCCTCTGTGCCTCACCCTTGTTTGCCCGGATCTGCACTCAGAGGCCTTGAGCCAATCTGGTGGCTTCCTGCTAACCCGTGCTGGCAGGAGGACAGGTCGCTTTCCTCTGCCACTGCTGTGCGCTGGAGGAGGCTGGGTGACCTCTGGCCACATGGAGGTGAAGCCCCCTTAAGTGTGTGGGGCCGCTGAGCTGTGGTTGGGATTTTCTGAGGCTCCTGTAAACCAGTTCAAAGGAACTTCCTTGACAGTTGGGTTTGGGCCTTGTGGTCTTCTTTGTGTCACTTGAGGCGAGTTGAGACGCAGTACAGTCGTTCTGGCTCGGAGAAGCGGAGGGTTTGGTGCTTGGCCTGGGGCTGCTCTGACTAATGCACAGACGGCTGAGCCTGTCACACAGAAGCAGGCCTGCGAGGCAGTGGTGGGCCGGGGAGGGGATGCAGCAGACAGACAGACAGATGGTGAAAGGGAAGGAGGAGAGCATCCGCGCTCCCTCGTAGGGTCACACTCCTCCATTCACGTCCCTATCGAGCCCTCAACTCAGTGGACAGTTTCACTGATGCTTATTTATTGATTTTTAAAGACTATCGAATGCCAGTTTCACTGATGCTTATTTATTGATTCTTAAAGACTATCGAATGCCTGCCATCCCCCATTTCCAGCAGGAAGAGCTGAGGCTTAGAAGACAGGAGAGGCCAGGGCAGAGGGCGCAGACTGTGCTCCTGGTTTCAGGGCTTGATCTGGGTGCCTGAGGTCGGTTGGAAGGGCTTCACCTACGCAGTGTCTTGCTATCTTAGCCTTGTGGGAGCCGGCTCCAGCGCATACGGAAATTGAGTGGGGGATGTGTGACTGCACCATAGACCTAGACCATTGCAGCAGGAAGAAGATTGGAAAAGGGTATCCGCTGTGGTATTTAGGGTCATTGACTGGAGCCACACAACCCAGGTCTGGATTCTGGTGGAGGCTGTGTTTTGTGCTAGGAGAGTGATGACGTGTCTTGCTCTGTGCTACTCGGGTGTAAGGATGTCCCTGTGATACAGTGTGTCCAAACTGCTGAGCAGGGCACCCAGTACATGTGCAATAAATGACAACTAAAAAGCAAAGCACCCAAAATGGTGAAAAGCAGTAAATGCCCAGACCAGGACAATTTTCAATTAAAACGACGTCTCTTCTTTCATAAACAAGTTTGAGAATCTCTATGAATCAGAAAAAGGGTACAAACACATGGTAATAAACTAATACAGAAGCCATGGCCTTCTAAATTAATATGCATTAAATTTCAAAGAGCCCCATTACAATACCAAGACTCTATTAAAAAAAATAAAAGCCAAGGTCCTGTTACAGGTATGAGAGCTAAGGTACTGCGGCCCTGCGTTCCTGGAGGCGGGCGTTGGTGCAGAGCCCACGCGCTGTCACCAGCTGATGTCCTTGCTCTATGGGGAGCTTCTTGTTTCATCCAGTGGCCTGTGCTTTCCCAGGAACCCCGTCCGGCCACTCTCCTTGGATTCCTCTTGGCATGGTGACCACAGTGTCTTCTAGTCCCAGTGGTCCTGTGACAGCTGCACTCTTGGTTTCCTGAGTCTGTCTGGAACTCCTGAGGAAAGGAGGAAGGACCACTGGCCCAGGAGTCGGACAGTCAGAGCCAGGCAGGCTGTGCTCGTCGCTCCCCGCTGGCCGTTTAGGAAAAAGAGCTGCCGGGCTCCTGTGCCTGGGGAGCAGTGGGTGACGCCAGGGCCTGGCTGCCTGGTTCAGGGTGCGGTGTCTGCGAAGCTGCGCTGGGGAAGCAGAGTGTTTATTTGAAGAATGCAAGGGGAGGTAGGGACTGCTCCTCCTGGCCTTGGATGCATTGTGGTGGTGATGTAGGAGGCAAGTTTCCTAGAGTAACAAAATCTGCCAGGACCAACGGGACACACTGGATGTGATGCCTCAGTATCACGCTGGAAGCCTGGGACATGACAGGCAATTTTTATCTGATTTAGGGAAAAGCCAGTGTATCTGAAAATGCTGCCCTGCAGCACGGGATCCAAGTGCATCTGTGCCCTACGTGTGGATCACACTGAGGACGGAATCTCAGAGCCACATCCCAGAGTCAGACAAGGAAAGCTGTCCGGAGCGCTTGCAGTACAGTGGGAGCAGTTTAGCCTACGGTAACAGAGATCAGCGCCGCACAATCGTTATGTGAAATTCATAATCCACTAACTGTTCTACTTCTGCTGGGCACTGGTTACATTGGTCTTGTTTAATTTTTCAACTAGTAAATGGGAAAACAAGTATTTTCATTACAGGATTTTTGTAAGTACTTAAAAGAGTAATGTGCATAAATCTCTTGGTACTGAATCTGACATGAGCATATTTTAAAATAGCTGTATTTTATTAAAGAAGGCGAATGAGAATGGAGAAGTAATAGCTAATCAATAATAAGTCATCTTGATGTGGGGAAGATGCACTATTAATGAGCTATTAGTATCTGTTCTGTCCCAAAGGCTGACAGGATGTGGGTTTCTGGGTCCCTTCTGCCATTTTTTGGTTCCATTTCATTAAATTCCATTATTTCCAACTAGGATAGGCTCTCTGTCCAAAATGTGCAAGTTCCACGGTGGACCTGCCCATTTCCTGTTGAGACTTCCAAATGTTCGTCATGACTTATCTTTTTTGCAAGCTATTATTTATTTAGTACAATAGTCTTGCCACATGAAGATGAGCAGTTTTCCTAATAATTGAATCTCTTGATGGATGGAAAGGAATCTTCTAGGTGGCTGTGTCCTTTGTTTTAATTTCATGACCCCAGGCAGTTCTGACAAACGCAAAGATGCAGGTAACTCAAAGTCTGGCCCTGGGTGAGCAGCAAAGAGAAAGCTCAACAAACAGCACAAGAGTGAGGCGCTTCACAGAAGGTAATGGTCGGGAGGACCTGGGACTGCTGGGTACTCTACCGTCGCCTCACTTAAACTCCGTGGAAACCTGGTGACAGAGGGGCTTTTCAGCACTCGTTTTACACAGCCCTGTAAGGGGTAGAGCAGGAACTCAAATTCACACTTGACTCCGAGCCGGTCTTCTGTGCATGACATTCCACCTCTCCATGGTTGTGTCCTATCGTCTGAGGCAGCATCAACTCTAGGTAAATTATGAATTTTGCTATGCAATTGTTGCTGATGGTTGTTGTAGTTGAAGTGGACAAAACACTTGCAGTTCATAAGGAACAACAGTAAATAACTGATAAACAGTTATGCACTTAAATCTGGCTCAGAGAGTTTTACTTCTCATATTTGTATTTGAAATAACATTTTATAATTAAAGTATTGTTCCCAGTGAAGCGGTGAGGAGCCCTTTCCATATTTTCTCAGTGAGAGCAGAGCACTATCACTCCTTGTGTGATTTGGCTTGGCGTGGAAAGTGTGTGTGTGCGCGCGTGTGTGTGTGCGCATGTTCTTTAGTAAACACTGAGTTCAGTACTCTACCTGGATTATGGTCTGGTAAATTATAAAACTATAGAACATTTATAGTTTTTTTGTATTGGGAATCAAATTCAAGCTCCCTAAATGTACTGTCAGGGAAATGGTAAATTAATAAAGATGTTACGCGACGGGATCTACTGGAAGATCCTTAAGACTGAATTGTGTCACGTTTCTCTTTTAAAGAGAAAACCTAAGGGTTAGGAAAACATCATATGGATACATCCAATTTCAGCAAATGGTTTGACAGATTTCTTAGAATACGTGAGCGCGGCACTCCTGGGGTACTGAGGACACCGGGTCCCTATGGGGGGCGCTGCGGAGCACAGGACCCTGGCCTGAGCCAGAGAGTCTGACTCCGTTCACCACATGAAGCTGGGTGGTTTGTTTAATTTGTCTGTACCTCAGTTTCTTCGTTTTTAAGAAGATATTGCCTATGTCACTGTGCTTTCTAGGAATTAAATGTGAACAATATATTTTAAACTTAGGATATCCTTTAAAATATGTTTAAATATTTAAAAAATAAAACCCATGTATAATATTTTATGAATATAGTTCACACTTGTAAAACGCTTAGCAGTGGCAGACACACAAGTAGTAAATAAACAAAAGCGAATAGCTGTTAGCACTAATGTAAAATTGGTGTCATGCTGTGGCTCGATGTTAGCCATGTTTCTGTTGCTGGGATGAAATTCTTGACAAACATAATTTAAAGAAAGATTTACTTGGCTCATGGTTTGAAAGGATCCAGTCCATGGTCAGCTGGTTCCAAGGCGGAAGCATCATGGCAGAAGGGCCTGTCAGAGGAGAGCTGCTCACCTCTTGGCAGCCTGTGAGCAGAGAGGAAGGGACCAGGGACAGCCCCGCAGTGACCCACTTGACCCAGTTAACCCCACCTCGCATTTAGCCGTAGACCTGGAATGGCATCAGTCTGTTGGTTGGTGAAGTTACTGCCTTCACGGTCGGTCCAGGATTGTGCTCAGCACGGCCTCTGAACATCACTTCGCTGGGAGTCAAGTCCTTCCTTCGTGAGTCTTCGGAGAGTGCTGCATGCTGCCGACGTACTAGGACCAAAGCAGATCACTGCTAATCACACTCCTGGTGCCATTGCCAACAAGCGTACACTGCACCATACATTCTTCCTAGCTTTCCTCAGGAAAACAAGTTCTTCCACTCTTACTTGTTGCCTCATTGTCCACCCAGAGAAGCACACTGGTGGAGAAATGAAGGAAACAACTTTGATTTCAACTCAGCTCTCAGTACACGCTACCTGGTTTGATGATAGCACTCAGCCACGCGCAGCCATTCCCAGGACTAAGGGAGCCAGCACCCAGCTCCCTCAGAAAAATGATGTGGCCCATGCACACACCCTCCTGCATACATTAAAGTTTTCTAGGTTACTAGTAATGACTAACTAGTGCTATGTAAATGGTTGTTGTGTTATATTATTTAGGAGTAATTACATGGAAAAATAACATGTGTGGCACAGATACAGTTTTTGTTCAACTATTTTTGACCCCTGGTTGGTTGGTCAGTTGAACCCATGGACGTGGAAGTGATGGACATGAGGGCCCACTGAATACCCCAGATAGTGCATCTTTTGCTTTGATCTCAAACCGACTTTTGATTCTTCCTTACTATGCTAGTACCTTGGAAGAACTGAGCTTTCCTCATTGGTAGCTGAGGTCTTAGAAGTACAGAACCAATTCCTTGGGGTGTGAGCTGCTGTTGGAGAAGCAGGGTAGGGGTTAAGTCTGAGTGGCTTGGACACAAAGGTGATCAGCGGGGAGTAATGAGGGGAGAGACCTAGAGACACTAGAGAAGGGGTGTTTAAGAGGAAGAGGGGAGAACCCGGAATCTCCAGGCCCAACGTGTACTGCTTGTACTCGCCTTTGGCTACTTGTGGGATTCTCTTCAGCCTTGATCATGTTTGAGTTATGTAGTTTTTATCTCCATCTCCACACGGTTAATGCTCGGGCAGGTGGAGCAGTTTGCTGAGGTGCCCCTGCCAGGAGCTTCTGCAGCGAGCGCCATCTCCAGGGCCACGGCGCCCCTGTGTCCTGCCTTCAGTGGGCTCAGTGGTCCCTCCTTCATAAACAGGTTACAGTTACTTCACACTTGGGAAAGCCTGGTCCAGCATCTCCCCGAGCCCTTTGGAGGGAATTCTTTTCATTACCATGGATGGGTTCTACTCAGAGACTACACTGAATAGTACCCATTGTGAAATTTATAATGAAAAGAGTTTACAAAAAACAAAGCAGTACAAAACCTAGAATAGTGCTTATTAAACTGGAGCTCTACCTAATTGGAGAAAATACCCCTTCTGGGCTTGTATAATGTTCCAAACACAACTCAAGGAAAGGTGGGAAAGCAGAGCTTCGTAAACATAAAATTCTTAAGTGAACTTGACAAACTAATACCAAAAGACATATTTTTCTTCCAGTCTGTATTTCTGTGGAAGTTTGGAGAGAAAAATTATACCTATGTGTATTCTCACCTACACAGAACCATAAAAATGTTTTAGTGCGTTTCCAGTGTGGGATTGGCTCCTTTCAAAATTTCCATCTCCTTCAGTAAAACTGTGGTAACGTTCTGCATATAAATACATTCCATTTAAATGCTTCAGATCTGTCAGCTGTTATCAATAACCAGAAAGCAACAACAGGAAAAGAAATGAACTTTCTCATTCTTTAGCTGGAGGTTGAGGTCACAAGGGGAAAGGAGCTTGGTTCTGCTGTCTCGGAAGACCTGAGCCTGCCTCCTAACGCCTCTGCGTGTTGATACCACCTCCCTCTGCTGTCCCATATTCCCAGGGCTGGCTCTGCCCTAGTCTCAAGGAGTTCACTGACCTCCAGCTCAGCTGCTCCCCACAGAGCGTTATGAGGGTAATGACTCCCATGTAGGAAGACACTGAACATTATAACCTCAGCAAACCAAAGGGGAAAACCTTGGAAATTGAGTAACCGGGCCAAAACCAACGTCTTTGCAGTTTTATGAAAAGCCACTGCCTTCCTGGGCAGCTGGACTGAACTCTTTGGAGCTGGCGGTGACTTCTCCTGGTGGGTGCTCTCTGAGGTGTCCACAGGGTGACCTGGTGATCGAGGGGCCTTGCTTAGCCAGGCAGGAGCTGCTGCAGGTGTTCAGCAGGAAGAATCAGCAGCCAGAGCTCTGCAGGTGCCTGGGGCAGAGGTCAGAGAGAGGTCACGCTGGCCTTGGACAGACTCGGGAGGGCGGTGTGGTCAGAGTCACAGACAGCCCTGAGAGAGTCCGTTCTGCTGAGACCAGATGCAGCCTCCACCTCTGACCGAGGAAGCTGGCGTCTCCTCACCAGCTGTCTCCTGAGTGTCTGTCTTAATGGACCTAAGGGGTCTTCAGCAAAAAGATTCAGACAAGCAGCATTCTCAGGTGTCTGACCCTCTGGGTCATGGTGCCTGAGAGGTCAGCTGGACTCTGTCACCCCATAGCGAGGGCTCCATCAGGCTCCGATGCAGTGTGTGTGCTTCCCCTGAAGCACTGGCTGAGTGAAGAATTAAGATTCTACACATTAACATGTTCATTTTTTTTTCTTTTTGAGATAGAGTCTTACTATGCAGTTCAAGCTGGCTTTGAACTCATTTTGTTACCCAGGTTGGCCTCGAACTTGGAGTGATCCTCCTGCCTCAGCCTCTTGAGTGCTGGGATTATAGTCATGCACCACTACGCCCAGCTGCATGTTCACTTTTATCCTGCCTCTATGGCAGAGGGACAAGCTTACATGTGTGTGCATGTGCATGTGCCTGTGTGTGTGTGATTTACGAGCTAACGCTCTTGTCAGCACTCCACACACAGGCAGGAAGTTCCCTAGCAACTCTGACACTTTTGGTTTCCTTCTCCTCTAGAAGCAGTTTTGTTAGTCAGTCTGATCACATTAAAGCAAAGCAAGCCGAAATATACTTCAATATTAGAAGATAAAAGGTCACCACCCATCATGCAAAGGCTTGTTCAGGTTACCCGATGTATTTCCTATGGGGAAGCAGCTGACATATGTCCATATTACCACGGGAAGCTGCTGTAGGGAAAGGGGATCGCCCTTCTGGGGTGTCAACGGGAAGGTGCTGCTGGGAAGGGGGATCGCCCTTCTGGGGTGTCAGCTTCTTTCTACTGATTTACAACCAAAAATGCTGTTTTCCCCTGCAGATAAAAATGGAAAATTTATAATGCTGAAACTTATCATCACAGAACATAGTAAATTCTCTATGAAATTTTTAAAAGACTTAGCAATACATTTCATTAACTATATACAAGCTACTTTTATTTCAGTATCTCTCCCTATAAAATTATTAATGCAATATTTACATTTTATACAAAAACCTATGATTTGGGTATATTTGGTTTCTACATTTACACTCAGGTGCTAATTTTTAATTTTAAATTATTTTAACTTGTCATAATTTTACATATCTATGAGGTACAGTACAATGTTTTGATTCGTTTTGCACTTTGGGTAATGATCAAGTACTCAAATTTTTAACAAAAGATAGAGCAGGGCTGGTTTACAGAGATCTGACAAAAGGCGTTTTAAGTGACTCTCAAGTATCTGCTATTATTTAATTTTTGTGACCATCGTGATGTGAGATTACAGCTTTCACAATGGTGAAAGTGCTTACAAAGACTGTATAATTTCACCATTTAGATTTTGATTATCATAGGAGAGTTTCCTTCATAAGATTTATCACCCAGAAGTTATGACCTAAAAACAAGTTGATATTCCCCTAATTTCCCATCTTTTAAAAGTGTTATTTAACATTCTTTCACAGTTTGAAACCAGGCATTGTCAATTTTGGCATTACATCATTTTGGACCAGATAATTATCTGCCACTGTGGGGGTTGCCCTGGCCTACATCCACCCAAGACTGACCGTACCACCCACAAGGTGACCACCAGAAACATCCCGAAATCACCAAGTGCTGTCCGGAAGCAGTGACCCTGGCTGAGGACCACTGTTCTAGGCAGTGAGTGCAGGAGACGTGGCCACCGAGAGTAGGGTGAAAATCCTGACAGTGGCTGGTGTGACCCTCCGATTGGAGAGGTTTTGAACCTCTATTTAACTCTATTTCAAAAAAGAGGCCAAAGCTGCATAAACACAGTTGACCTACATCTGTTTGTCCTTCATGCCCCAATGTAACCAACTGTGGCATGAAAATGTTCAAGCAACAACCAAAACCTGTGTGTGTAATGAGCAAATACAGCCTTCCATTTCATGTCTGAAACATGATGTCTAGCAACCTTTTCTGTAATACTTATACTTCCTTAGGAATTAAAAATAATCTGGCTATTAAAGTATCCAAGATGATGTGTGGGAGTTACATGCAGACTCCACAGCGCTTCCTGCAGGGAACTCGGGCGCAGTCTTGGTGTCTGAGCGGCCTCCTGGAACCCACCCCCACGACACCTCGTGTGCGGAATTCAGAAACCTTTTGTAGTAAGTTAGAAATGGTAATTTAGAGGTCCCTGCTCTAAAGGACAGCAAAAAAAAAAAAAAAAAAAAAATCTTTAAAAAACTTGGAAAAACATAAGAATATGAACATCATAAAAAGAAAAACAAAACTCATTTTGTTTTCTCAGACACCGAAGAAACCTGAAGTAAACCCGTGGGAAGCTGGTGAGTAGCTACCCCGCAAAGCAGTGGAATAGAACCAGCCTCAACCCTGCCCTCAGTTCCGCGAGACCTTGGTGTTAAATGGCAGACAGCAAATGAGAGCGAAGCCAGCGGTGCCAGCACAGCCTGAGCCTCGCTGCTCCGCACCCCATGTGCTTCCACATAGCGTCCGCCTCTGCGTCTCCTGCTCACAGGGCCCGTCCTTCTCCCTCACCGAGTGTCTCATGCGGGCGTCGGTCAGTCCATCGTCCTCTGACCGCCTGAGTTCTGTCCGCTGCGCCTCCCAGCTAATTCCGCACCGGCTCTGCCCGAGTTCGTGGTGGAAGGAAAGCTCGCTCAGCTTTCTTCTCTGCTCCAAAGTGCGGATTTTTAGGAGACTTTCATCACCAAAGTCCCAGCATATGGCCTCGTTAGGTTCCTAATTTGTCAAGTACACTTATAAAGGGATTCTTCATTTTCTTAAGCTATGGTAATTATACATACAGCTTACTGCTTTTACCATTGTTAAGTGAGCAGCTCAAGGGCTTTAGAAACACATATGCAGCCGTCACCACCACCTGCCTATAGAACTTTGTCCTCTTGGGAAGCTGAGCTTTATACCTACTGAGTGGGAACCGCTGTTCGCCCTTCCATGCCCTGGAGTCACGCACGTTCCGGCTTTTCTCCCAAGCCGGCTGCCTCCTCCAGGCAGTTCGTGCAGTGTGAGCGCGTCCTTCCACACCTCACTTAGAGCGGGGCCTCCAGCCTCGCCCTATTCCCGTGCGCGCCAGAATCGCCTGCGTTTCCCAGGGCAATGAACAAGAGTCCAGTTTCTCCGCATTCTTCCGCTTGGTATTTTCTACTTTTTAAGACCATTGTCCTCCCAGGGCATATGAAGGGACAGATCCCTCCTTTTTACTCCTGGGGGATCTCAGCAGTGTTTTCACCAGACTCGCTCATTCGCCATAACCACGGCACGCCCTTCCTGGAGGGTAAATGGCTACTGAACCCTGCCCACCTCCGCTGGGAGCTCTTCCAGGGAGCCAGAAAACTTTCTGCTTTATGTCACTTTTATCTTTCTCTTGCTTTATGGCTAAACATTTTCTAATCTCTCACTGTAAAAAGAGAGAGATAACCTGAAAATTATGAGGCTGTACATGAAACTACTCTTAAAATGTTTGAATACATAAAAAGCTCAGTAAGAAATGAGCAAATGCAGTTTTCTCCACTAACCAGTTCAAAAGGTTGGATTTAAAAGCAGCCGACCTCCTCTGGCTCCACAGGGAACTGCAGTTCATCATAGTTTGGAATAACTGCAGTTTACCATCAGGAGCAGTTACCTTTGAAATAAGCACGGAAATTATCGACTTAACACACAGCGCTGTATGTATCTGAGGAAATAGCCCACTAAATACTATTCAGCCATCAACCATTGTTCGATAATTGCTGTGATTTGGGGAAATCTTTGTTGAAATAAAGCAAAATGTATTTGAAACACAATGATTAACCAAAGCAGTGAGCCACAAAAATATCACCTGAAAGTCCTTTTCTAGTCACTTTGGTTCATGTGCAAAAATATACAAACTTTTGTTACTTGCTTGAGCATTTGGTTCATATTTTTGCCCTTAGAGGCCAAAACGAAGTCGCACATTAGCTCCTTGAGTTTGGGTTTTGCTTGTGGTAACAGCTTGGTTTTCAAATGCGGAGCTTGGGCCTAAGCCCCTTGCTCAGTCTTTAGCGCTCCCTAATAACTTATGCAAGGGGGTCTGATGTGGAGAAGGGGTCCCGTGCAGATCCATCTGCAGTGGGGTTGCACAGGGAGTCACTGTCACGCAGGCAAATGCCTAGCGGAGGACGGGGAGGGCCCTGTCCTAGGAGCACTTGGTGCTCGCCGGTGGTCGGCCTTCGTGGCTGAGTCTGTTATCAGAAGGGTGCGCCTGAGACAAGCCAGATGGTGCTTTTTTTTTTTTAAAGAATCTTCTGAATAATCTCATTTCTAAAAATGAAGCAAATAAATTTTGCTCTTGTCTTTCAAGTTCTATATGAATATTCTGTGTGGGCAGCTAGCTGTGTTCTATTTCAGACCGAAATAGGAGGTTCTCAGTCTTGCTCTGATAACATTTACAAATGGAAAGTTGAGTGCAGAATATTAAGACCTCCTGGAAATGCACGGGACTCCACAGATATTAAGCAGTAAGCCCCGACAGAGCTCTGTAAGCTTAGGGTTCGCTGACTGCACGCCCCTGTGAAAAACCACAGGGCGAAAGCGCTTTGAGATTCCATTTAGTCTCCGTGCCTTCCCGAGGGAGGATTTGGTGCTGCTGCCGTGAGCAGAAGGTAAACAGTGTTTGCAGTGGATGGGAGGGGAGTAGAGGCGATCTTTATCCTGTGGTTTTTAGACACAAAGCTCACTTGAGAGACAGGTAAGTCGTTAGCGTAAAATACTTAGAGCTGGTGACTGTGGTGAGTTCGTTGGGTTAGAAGAGCACAGTCTCCCTGAAAGGAGGACAGTTTAAATGAACATGGTTAAAAATACATTCTCACTGGAAAGAAAATTCAACCTAAACTCTTACACACTAAAAGTTAGTCCAAAACTAAACTTGTGATGCAATTTTACTCATGCATAATTTATATCCCAGCATTATGCTTTTAAATTTCAAATGTAGATATGATAGATGGTAGATAGACAGACAGACAGATGGACAGACAGACTGAAAATCAGAGGTGCCACCCCGCCCGCCCTGGCTTTCCACAGGTCCCCCCCCCCCACCCCCCGTGTCCTTTCTGTTTCAGCCTTCCCTTCCCTCAGCCGCTCCTTCCTGGGAAGCCCTGCTGGCTAGCTTCCCTCTCGGACTTGATCCTTTAGGCCCGCAATTCTCTTGCCCTTTGTTGCCCGAAGCTTCGTAAGGACCAAGTTTGTGTCCTGTTACTCTTGGTTTCCAGGAACCTAGCACAACGCTGGATGTGTAACACCAGCTCCTCACCCTACACCATTAACCCCTGCTGTGACAGGCACTTTCCCCATTTCCTTGCTGTAGCTCCTGACCCCGTGTCCACTCTGGTGCTCCAGGATGCCACAAGTATGTGCCAGCTCCTTCTCTGTGCCAGTGGCTCTCAAGCTTGGCTCACCTGAGAGGCTGAGACAGACGGGCCCCTGGGATGGGACACATTCCACGCATGGGGGAAACTTCGCAAGCTCACATGCTCACCCGGTCTAGTCACAAGAAATCACCAGATCCGGTCTGTGGCCATTCTATGAAGTCACTGGCCCATGCTTTTCCACATGGTGATTTTATCTATTTTTTATCTAGCTTTTAAGTTTTTTGTTTAGACAGGGTGTTACCAAGTTTCTAAGTCGCCCATATTGGGCTCCGAGTTGCCATTCTTCTCCCAGATTATGGTCAATTTTCCATGTTCTGAGAATTTCATCTCGATTTCCATGATCCCATGTAGAATCCTACATTGGACCTGGATTGGTCACAGAGCCAGAAAATGGTATTCACAGGAAAACTGGTGTTACTCAAATAAATCTGTGATGATTCTTCCTGTTTTCTGCTTTTGGTTATTGCACTGTGGTTAAGGCGTTAGCATTAGAATAAGCTGAGTGAGGTCTAGATGGTAAGCCTCAGTGCCACTATTGCAATCTATGGTGAGATTATTTAAAATTTAAAAGTGGCTCTCCAGTGATCTGGTTTAAATCCTCCAAGCTTTACTATAAGCATCAAAAATCCCCACAAGTGATTTGATTCTCCTGGACAAACAGTGCCTAAGCCCGAGGTCAGTGGTCAGTGCCTCTGGCCTCCCTCTGAGTGGCCTTGAGATTTTGTTTTGAACCCTAATGTTATTCCCTGCAGTGCAGGACTTAGGCCAAGCTGTTGGTGTTTTTATTGATTTGTATTTCTTGAACAAATTTTATAGTGTATTTGTTTTTAAGAAACACAAGATGATGTCATGAGGTATGTGGGTTGTAAAATCCTTAACACGGTGACAAATTAACATGGTCACTTCTACACAGTGCTTGTGGCCCATGCAGAGCAAATGCAGTTCTCATCGGTGCGTGAGGCAGAGCTCCTGACCGCAGCGCACTTTTGGTGACCGTGGACCTCGTGCCATGCACCAGGGCTTCAGATGTGTTCCCCTTGCATGCGTCTGCCGCTGTATCTCCTCTGACATCCCTTCCTAACAGCTGTTTTACATTCCTGCAAAGCACTTCAGGGGGTGCCAGGTGGCCACACCGGAGCCTTCTCTGGAGCTTGGTCCCCATATGTGCGTGACATCAGCCTATCCTGTCCTGTCTCATGGCAGGCAGCATGGTCAGGAGCGTTTTGTGTAGAAGACTCAGCCCAAACCTACCCAGTCAATACTCAGGAGCATAGTATCCTTAATACTCATCCAGGATGGATTTTATGCTCCAGAGAGGGCTTGGGAGGTCTCGAAAGCTATCTGAGAACTGTGGCTTTGGCCCACCCTCTGGCGGTGAAGGTTGAGCTTCTACGTAGAAGGTTTTCTTTAAGACGGTAGCAGCGTGGAAAAATAGGGCCCGAGTAGGGCACTTTGGAGGAAATCTGTGGGCCATGAAGTCCCCACTTCCAAGGACAGAAGTGTGTTTGGTCATTGTTGACTATCAGTGATTGACTTAGCTCTTTCTGTAGAGACATAGTGGAGTCAAGTCCTGACTCACCAAACTTCCTAGCAGTGTTGGGAGACGTGGGAAGGGAAGGGAAGGGAAGGGAGGAGAAGAAAGGGTCAAGGTGCAGTATGCGCGGGCCCCACAGGAGGGCATTATGTATAACAAAAACATACTGATAAAAAGGGCAGAACAAAGACACCTGGGAAATGAGTCCATTTATAAATGAATGCAGTATTTCAGGTCAGTTACTCTTCAAATAAGTTTAAAGCAGCTCAGATTCTGTCAACAAATAACTAATCAAATTGTGAAGTGTTTCTCCAATGGAATATTTTGCAACCATAAAGGAATGAAATGCCACTGCCTGCTGCAGTGTGGCTAAATCTTGAAAAAGTTTTTAAGTGAAATAAACTGAACAAAGAAAGTCACATTATGTATGAGTCCATTTACATGGAACATTCCGGAAAGGTAAAGCCATGGAGACAGAATGCAGAATCGGGAACAAGAGCTGAGCAGGTACAGCAGCATTTCCTTTGAGGTGTTGGGAATGTTTTGGAAGAAGAAAGGAGTAGTGTTTATCCAATATTATGTAGGCATTAAATGCTTGATTTGCTCTACGTTGGTTAGTTTAATAGTGTGTATTTTTACTTCAATAAAAAAAATAGTTTTTCAAATTCAATAAAGTAGCATCATAGGAAGGGGTAGACGGAGTGTGGATACCATCAGGAGAGCACCTCCAAAGACATTACCTGAAAGACAGAAACGGTCAGAGGCAGCAGGTCACACAGGCATGGCCAGAAGAGGGAAAAGCCAAAGGCAGAGGTCGCCTGCACACCGGCCTTTGGTGGTGGCCTCACATGTTGCGTCCTGCGGAAGGTTGGGGAGGAGGAGGTGGCGGCGGCAAAGAGCGTTTAGACTTGGGCTCAGCCCTGCCCAGCCGCGGTGACTCTACTAGCCAGTGGGTGGTTAATGCCCTGCCGTCTGCTTTGCTGCATCTGTGAAACAGGATGATAAAAGGGCCGAGTCTATAAATTGCTATAATTAAGTGAAATCATGCATAGAAAGCTGAGCATAAGCAGGAAGCCAAATGTGCTTAAAAAACAAGAGGCAAAAAAGGAATTGAAAAATCTCTTCAGCAAAAGGCCCTTGTTATGCAAGACGGGCTACAGAGCTGGCCGGGCTTTGCACAATCCTTGCTCCTTTCTGGTTGCATAATGTTGCTGCCACTGCTGCCCCTGAGCCCGAGGTCTCTGCCTTACTGCTGGAGTCACTGTGCCCCTCCTGTCCCTGGCTCTGCTGAGCTCCCTTCCATGCTCCAGGATGTGGCCTTCTGTTCTCATCTCTGAGATAAGGAGTCCCTTCCTTCCTTCACTAATTCTGTCACCTGGAAGGCTTTTGCTGTCTGAGCAGATGTCTACCTGAGGTTTACTTAATTTCCAAACTCTTCTTGAATCTCATTATTTCCTCTGCTCGTGTGTAGCGCACCCTTTTCTCCCTCCCTCCTTTGCGCTCCAGTGGTAGTTCACAGTCTCTGCGCTGAGCTTTTCCAATTAATTAAGATTTTCTTCTTTTTCTAATAAAGGCAACACGACCCATTACCTGGAAAGCTGATCAGTAGAATTTAAAGTAACCTTTCCTCTTTATGGGACTCAAAACCATTTTAATTTCTTGCTGTCTTTAATCAGGTAACTAAAGGACTGGGAATAACTCCAGACATAGCTGTGAGTTAATGCTTATTTTAAAGTGAGATTTAATTACGAAGCCAGAGAGGATTATGTTATCTGCTGAGTCTATAAGCCTGGCCTCAGTTTTTCCAAAATGACACAGGACTGACAGTTGACCCCCGTAAGTTTCTTCTCCCGGCCTAATCGTCTGAGCCAGAGCTCTGGGTCCAAGAGTTACAGGATGTAGGGTGAAGCCGGGCACAGGGTTACGGGATGGACCGTGAAGCCGGTGTACTGCCTTTTCCTTGGGAACATTTTTATTTTGAGGCAACTCCTAAGAGAACATAAAAACAAATGTTTCCCTAGATTCCACTTGTTGTTTTCAGCACATAAATCTTTTGCAAAGAAAAGGAACATGGGTATTCTGGGTTTATTCTCCACTTCTGCAGACAGCTGAGGAGGACCCTAAGGTAGGCTGCATTTGCTCTGTCCTGACACAGATAGGACCTGGTCACCTGGGGAGTTACACTGGTCACAGGAACTTCTTTGACATGGGATATTTGTTATGACTTGTTTTGTTTTTATTTTTAAGAGAAAATTTCAATTTTAATAAAGAAATATCCTTCAGAAATAACTTGAACATACTTGGAAACCTAACTGAAAATTAAAGACAAGTTGGAAAATTAGAAGTGACCACCTGTGACTACAGGTGTTAATCTCGTCGATTTGAAATCAGGTGGACGAGCTTTAGATTCCAGTCTTGTCACTAGTTTAGGTTTTCTTTAATTTGGAAGAACTCATTTCACTTCTGTGTTGTCTCTTTCCTCACATGTAGAGCAGGTCTCATAATCACTTCAGAGAGGTCCTGTGAGAATCATGTGAGGGATGAAGAGAAGTTTCTTTCCTGAAAGGGATGTGCTGGGAATCAAAATCCAGAGCCCTTTTTCATCAGTGAGCTATGGCTGCATAACAAACACACCTGAGAGCCAATCATTGGAAACATCCACCTTGACCGAGCTCGCACCTGTCTGAGTTTGCAGTTTAGGTCAGGCTTAGCTGGGTGGTTCTTGGGTCTCCTTTACACTCTCTTGCTTCTCATGCCCCTATAGTTGACTCAATAAAATCATAAGTTCTATCAATATTTATATATTTTACTTCCTATTCAGGGATATTTTTCAAAATAGAAAGCACCCGACTGGCAGGAGCTCGGACCGCAAGTACAGTCCGTCGGCAGTGCTGAGTGTGGGTGCCTGTGCCACCCCGAGCAGCCTTCCTGGCGGAGCGTCCCACGGCCTGTGATGAGCCTCACTCCTCAGCTAGTGCTGCACTGCTCCCTGTGCTGCCACACCGAGGACGCCTGTTCTGGCCACGTGTCTCCCTCCCTTCCGCCCCGACTCCAAGGACCCTGCCCCGAGGACAACTCCAGGCTGCAGAGATACTTCTCAGGAATTCGGGAACAATTCTGAATTGGAAAAAACAGTGGCCATGCTTGTGTCTTAGACTGAGCTTTTTCCAAATCTTTGTCTTCCAGGGCTGTATAACCATTCGCCAGATCAAAATTACTTTTTCTGTTTGAATTCCGTGCTCTCTTGTTATTTTATAGGACTTTCTACATCCGCTATAGTAATTTAAACCGGCTGAATGGATGAACAAACATAGCGTGTAAGTATCCAGTTAGTAAATTAAGCGATTAAGTTCCGTGAGGTAAAAGAGACACCAGGCTGGGAAAGGGAGACCCTGAGTGCCAGCCCCAGGGGCGGGGAGGCCTCGTCTTCCTTTAGCGTTGGTGGAGACCATGGTTTCCACCAGAGAGGACAGCAGGGTCTTGGTAGGAGCCCACTCGGTGTCCAGACACCGCCGGGTGAGTGCGTTTGGAGTGTTAGGAGAGAGGAGGCACCTGGTCACTCGATGTCCAAGGGCTTTTCACTGCGGGCTCCCCAAGGCCCTTGCTTCAGTCGGATGGGAGAACAGCTGGCCGGCGAGTTGGAGCAGAGGACTGACAGGCTCTGCCTCACGGCCGAAAGGCTCATTCTGGCTGGACCACGCTCCACGGGGCGGACGGCAGCCATGAGGCAGCGAGGTCGGCTGGGAGGTGGGAACCTGGCCTGTGCAGTGATGGTGGCCCCTCGGACCGTCTGGGTGGGCACGGGTTGGGCAGTGGCCTGGTCTGCACAGGAGCATTAGAAGTGTTAGGAGAGAGGAGGTGCCTAGTCACTCGATGTGCAAGGGCTTTTCACTGCGGGTTCCCTGAGCCTGAGGTCTCAGGTCGATCAGCTGATTTTCCTGGTAGATACCGTTAGGATGTGAAGAATAGATAGAAGGTAATAACAAAAGAGAGGGTAAAGCATTCCTCCAAGGATTTAAAGCAGAGAAACAATAGACTCACCCAAAAGACAACAAAGAGCGACAAGAAGTGAGCAGAGGGAGCTCTGAGAGCTGTGTCTGAGCCTGCCGTGTCCGGGGTCAGCCGGGTCTCCAAGTGCAGACGGAATCACTTTTTGGAGGTGGGAGCCTCGGGTTTGGTGCAGATGCGTGCTGGGAAGTTACTCGGGAGTGTTTAACGGGGAGATGATGACCCAGACCTTGGTGAGCTCACCAAGGAGGGAGTGTTGGCAGAGGCCCAGCACTGAGGCCCAGAGCTCCAGAGCTGAGGGCTAAAGGCACAGAAGGAACATTTGATGAAGTAGATAGCGATGACAGTACTTGGCAGCCACAGAGAGCATGTGAGGCAGAAGTGTCCATACACGTCCCGAATGGGGCCTGAGCAGACTGTGGTTTTGTCAAAACAGAGATGGTGGCCCTGCGGGAGCAACCCTGTGCAAGGGCAGCTGTTCAAGGCTGGGCAGTGTTTGTGAGGGAAATCCCAGGTCAGTAAGCTCCAGGCGGGAGCATGGAGGAAGGTCCAGCCCGGTCTTGGGCGAGGTGGAGGACTGACATGGTGGTGAGGGTCTGAGAGTGCTCCAGGGCCTCGCTGGCTGTCTCAGGATGCCGGAAGGGCTTGGCGGGGTAGAGGCGATGGGAGTTTGCATTGTGGAAACTGCAGCACAGGCACCTGCAGTGCTCACGTTGCACAGGCCCCAGGACGCTTGGTGCTGTGATCGTGGCCACACGGGAAGCACACAGGCCTCTTCCTTGAAGGTGGCGCCTCACTCACTCTGCTGGATGTTGGGTCACAGGACACTCCCACAGCTCACGAGAGGAGGAGGAGGTTGTTTCGGCTCACGGTTTGTAGAGGCTTTGGTCTGTAGTCTGCTAACTCAGAGGCAGGATGGCATGCACAGGGCCTGCGGAGGAGAAGCAGCTCCTGTCATGGTGGACAGGAAGCAGGGCAAGGGGGCAGCTGGCGAGGGAGGCCCCTTGCAGCTCACACCCCGGGGGCCTCCTCTGAACTGGCGCCACCCTCCAACACCGGGTCAGACACAAGCCCCAGACCCAGCCATCCCCAAGCCTCACCTCTGATCCCGTGAGGCCTTGGGGAACATCTAGATGTGGACCTTAAAGAAGAGGGTTCTCAGCTAATGGGCCACATTCCCACAGCCGTCCGATGTGTAACCCTCAGAGAGCAGCCTTGCTTGCTGTGCACATGCACACACGCATGTGTGGAAGCATGCATACACACGGTGCACACCAGCGCTTCTCCCCCATCCTCTGTGAAGCCCTCTGCATCCCCTTCCTGCACATCTCCCCTTATTGGTACTTAGTGGGAGGGACCATTGTTATTACCTGAACAGCTGAGCATCACAATGACTTTTGACCTGGATGCTTTGATGTCCACTTACAGGACTGGTATGAAAGTAAACTGCATGATTACCAATAAGTCACCGCCAATGATTCCTGGCACTGACAAGGTCACACAGCTGGTAAACAGCATAGCCTGGACCTAGAAATCCTGCTGCGCCTCCACCATCCCTCCGCCATGGGTCCCCAGAGGGACAGAGGTGCCTCAGATAGGGTCAGAGCCAAGGGCGCAGGTCTGCTCCCTCTTCCTAGGAAGGCATTAGGTCTCAGGAGATGCAGCACCCCTGTGGGGAGCGCGAACACCAAGATATTTATCCAGTGGCAAGTGGGGGGCACCTGTGCACTCCTGATATGCTGCCTGGTGCTCAGCTCTCTTCCTTGAGACCCTTGGGGAACAAGAGATGCATACTGGGGAGGCCCCAGGACCGCAGGTGGCTAAGGCGGCATGGACACTGGGACATGCAGGACAAGACACCAGGCAACTTACCCTCCCCAGTGTAGTGCTTTGCCTCCTCCTCGCTGTAAGATTAAATCAGATTATGTGTATTGTGCTGCTGTCCGCACCTCCTCTCCTAGACACCCAGTTACTGCTGTAGCTGGAAGCGGCCACTGTGGACAGCAGGGATTCACTTCCCCTGATCCAGGCCTAAGCCTTTCCTGGCCATCTCCTCTGTGTTCTGCCTCCTGCATGCCCAGACCGGCTCACAGGACCATGGAGTGGCAGCCTCCAACCTCAGTTCCTGCATTTGCAGAACAGATTGGGAGCTGAGGAAAGAAAGCCTGAGATCTGAGAAAGGAAAGACAGAGGTTGCAGAGCCTCGGGAGATTTCAGTGAGCCAGGTCTGCCCAGGGGTTAGCAAAGCACTTGGCCAAGCTGTTTCACACAAGCAGTCCTCCCTGGCACAACCACAGTTCCTGCGCTGGCGCTCAGGACTCGGAGGTGAAAGCAGCTGGCCTGAGTGCCTTCCAGGCTGGTGGCCCATCATCAGCTGTGGAAGCCTGGCCGCAGGTCCCACCCCGGGTTTCCCAGACCCCTGCGCCCCCACCTGCCCTCCTGCGAGTCTACTCTGCTCAGGGTGGGGTGGTAGTGGCTGCTCTCTCAGCCTGCTCCTCTGCAGCTGTGCGTGTTCCACGAAGCTCTTCCGGATACCTGGCCAGCACGTGACCACATCCCGTGCACCTGGCTTCCAGATGCTGGGTGTAAAGCCCGGCCCGGGATGCTCTGCTCGTGTGCCGCCCTTGAACAGCGAGTGGTGCTGTCGCAGCCAGGATGCGTGTCCGTGTGCCCCGCACAGCCCCCACACATGCTGCCCACGGTAACATCAGCCTGAGCTCTGTCTGCATCCCCAATAGTGTAAAGCACTGTGTAGAGTTGAGGGCCAGAATTACAGCAGGTGATGAACCAACCTGGTTTTTCTTGTTAAATTAAATATCATTGTGGAAAGGAAGACCACAAAGTCCAGGTTTCTGGTGACTTTGTTCATTTCCAGGGCTGCGTGCAGGAAGGAAAGGCTTGGGCGTAGCCAAGCCCCATGGAGCAGCTGCTACGTTGCAACTGCCTGGTAGCTGTGGTTTGTGTTGAGAGGGAAGCAACCGTCTTCTTGATGATGTGCAGACCTGGGGTGAGCTGTTGTGCTGAGATGTTGGCCATCTCAGTGTGCTGGACCGTGACACTGCGGGTTAGAGATCGTAAGATTGCTGGTGACACACGTTCAGAAGCCTCAGAATGCCCAGCGGAAGCAAACCACAAGTTCTTGGCGTGGAGGCGCTAACTTCTCTTCTTGGCAGTTAAAGGACAGATGGCTGGGGCTCCAGTGCTCGGAGTCTTGTCTTTATCCTTTGTACAGTGAGGCGCTAACGGGTGTGTCCACACAGTGCTGCTGTGTGAGGAAACCTTCTTGTCATCTTTAATTTGAAATCAAGTCAACTCACTGTCCACTTTGTCTTGTGTTTGGTAAAAACGATGTAGAAACCAGCAGAGCTGAGGACAGTGCCCAGGCTGAGGGTGAGGAGAGCCACATAGCAGCCTGGCAACCCTCCCACCCTCCCAGAGCCGTGCTCGCTTGGCCTCTGCTGTTCTGAGGACCTGCCTGCCTTGCTGACTGGTATAGCTCCTGCGTGAGACTCTGGGCATCCTCGTCTGGCTCTGCCCCAGCGTCAATACGTGGATTTTCCTCCCAGAGGGAGCTGAATTGAAAATCATAAAAATGAAGCTGAATGCTAAGAGGCTGCCAGTGAGTGTGGGTGAGGGTGGTGCCCCAAGTAGAAGGGACTGCTGATCACTGAACGCTGGTCACTGGAGAGTCATGCTGCCAGCAGGAGCAGAGCTGGCTGCAGGCTGCGCTGGGGACCCGGTGTTGGACCTCTCTGCCGAGCAGGGCTCAGTCTTCACACAGCATCCCCAGGATGGGGATCGTGGTGGCCAGGAGGGGTGCAGGGACCAGGCGCACTGTCCCCGTGAGCAGGCGGCCCTGTTCGGCTCCAGCAAGCTGCCGCCCCGCAGAGTCTGGCCCTGCCCCGACCCCTGCTGCCGGGTTTCTCAGTGGGAATGAGAGCTGCGGTTCCATCAGTCTAAAATGGAAACTTCAGGACAAATCTGTGCTAGCGCGGCCACCTGTGGGAAACCACCGCGCAGTGGCCTCTGCTGAGGAGGTGCGCTCTGGCCTTTGGTGAGCAGGCGTTGTTTGTGCTGTCACAGGCCCCCGCATAGGGGGCCGCAGGCTGCTCGGATGTGGGAGGCAGCAAGGCTTTAGCCCGGTTCACGGCCCTTTAGGAGGGTGCCCTTGCAGGGGAAACGCCCTCTCCCCTTGCTCGCGAGGGACCCGCAGGCATGAAGGGGCCGCGGTTCATCCAGCAGAGGTGCCCCTGAGACTCCCGGAGCAGCGCTCGGTCTCAGTCCTTCGCTGAGTCAGAACTCATACAAGCTTGGAAACGGGCCACGGTGCTGTGGGCTGCAGAGACCCAGGTCACAGGAGACTTACAACAGGGATTCTTGTGAGAGCGAGTGTGGGATAAGCCCACGACAGGTGACGTGTCGTGGGCTCCAGGTGTTTCTGATGCCAGCTGGTGACTTCAGTTAATGTGCTACTTTACAAAGGTAGGTCCGTCAACTGCACATCTCCTCTGTCATTCCATCTGGTCTGTTCCCACTTGCTAAGCACCTGCTGGTACCAATCCCCAGTCCAGGTACAGCAGGCGGACAATCAGGGCAATGCTCAGGAAGATCCCTGCCTCCTCGTGGGTGCAGTTCCAGAGCTGATGAACAGTGCCATTCCTGGCGGAGTGGGATGGGAGGGACAGAGACAGCAGGCTGGGCAGGCTGGAGGATGTGGCTCTGAGCAGGCTGGCCGGGAGGCTGGGCTTCCTGCCCCGTGTTTTCCCACATGCAGAGCGGCTCTCCCAGGTACCACAGTGGCCTTGTTGAGGGAGCAGTGGGCTCTGTTGTGAGCATTAGCAGTGGGTGCTTCCTCCCGAGCAAAGAGAAGAGCCGCTGTGGACCTCAGGGCCAATGTGTCACCGGAGGCCGTGGGCTCGGGAGGCTGGGCCTCTGGGCCGTGATCAGCTCCCGAAGCCATGGGCTTAGGGAAGGGCTGGGTCTCCTTACAAAGGCTGAGGCTCTGGGTTGGGTGTTTTGCATTTGTCCAGTGAAGACAAGAAAATTACAGTGATTCCCAAGGAGCTTCATTTACAGACTTCCTGCATTGTCCTTGAGGGTCACTGTGTCTCATGGAGGCAGCAGAATTCCTGCTGTATTCTCCATGAGGACAAGAAGCTCACAGGTTTTCTACATTTCCTGTGTTCAGCAGGTGCCATCCCATCCCTGGAATCCTCAGTCACACCTGAACGGCCCCCGGACCTGGCGCCCGCTCACCTCTCCCTGCCGTCCCTTGCAGTTTCCCTTCTCCAGGGGAGCAGCTCCTCTCTCAGCTTGCTGAACTGTCCTTCCTCTCCTGGACCTTTGCACCTGCTGGTCCTGGCACTTGGCCCGGCCATCTGTAGGACCCTCCCAACTGCAGGACCTCTGCTGGGGCATCGCTATGGGCCATAAGGCTGCTGGCCATAAGGCCCTGGGCCTGTGCCTGCCATGTGAACCTCATGGTCCCCCTCCGAGGCTGAGCCTTCTAAACTTGTTTTGTGGAGTTGATACTTGCATGTGATAAACTTCGAGTCCTGCATTGGCGACCTGTGACACGTGTGCCACTGGGGTGGGGTGGGGTGTTTGTTATTGTGCCAAGCTCTGGAAGGTTCACACCACTGCTGGCCTGATGAAGCAGTGTTTCCTGCTTCCCCTTGAGTTGCTGTTGACCCTTCAGGATGGCAGCCTAGTGACTTTGTATCTGCCTCTTCTGCAAGTGATACGTTCCCAGTGTCCCCTGGGCTCCCTCAGACTCGTCTCCTCGTGCCAGGTGCTTCCTGACCTTGGCCTGGCTCTGCATTCACAGGACAGAAGGCGGCTTCTTTTCCCCTTGCTCGGGAGCAAAACTGGGTGCTCAGGGGCTTCCTTCCCACCTTTGAATCGCTGGCTGCTTTGTCATCTCTGGTCATCATCATCTCATGGTCCAGCTTTTCTGGAGGTTACTCTGGCTCAGAATGTGTGACACTGGCCAGTATCATCACTGCCCTTTTACAGCACTGACAGCATTAGGAGGCTGATCCCCCAGAGAAGTGCAGGAGCAGTCACAGAGCTGAGGAGAGTGGGGAAACAAAGTCACAGTCCGACTGATTTAAACTAAGTGCTGGTATTCTGTGACACAGTAATGGTGACTCTGCTTAACAAATATTAGTGTCTGTAGCAAATGTGAACTTCAAAACAGCTAGAAGAAGGCATTTGACCCCTTTGCCACATAGATAATAAGGGGATGCAGCGACAGATGTGAGCACATACAGTGAATCCGCTGATTGCCACACAATGTGTGGACACGCACCACTGACCCCACAAAGACTGCACAATTACCATTGGTCAAATACAAACAAAACTAAACATAAGTAGAATGTTGGGTTAGGCTTCTCCTTGATCATAGCTTCCAGATGAATAGTGACAGCTTGCTGACTGTAGTGGAGAGAAGCTCCATGGATGAGTTCTAACTTGAAATCTTCGCTATCCGTATATGAGGTCTTCTCGGGATCCACATAGACAAAGCCTCTGCCCACAGGGGTCCACTACTGGCCCTCACCACCCTGTGGGCTGTTTCACAGGGAGGCTGAGGGGCTTGGAAAAGTCAAAGGAACTTTTCAGTACAGAATCACTCGGGAGTAGCAGGACCAGGGCCACGGGCCAGGTCACCTGTATGCCAGCCCCGCCCTGGCAGAACCTGCCTCAGTTCAGTGTGGGGACTTTTCCAGAGCCCAGCGCCTGTCCAGCCACTCTTCACCTTGGCTCACGCTTGGACTTCTGCTTGGTCATGAACACTTCCAGCGTTTGCACACTGCTTAAACCCTCCCACCAAAGCTTAGAAAACTCTTAGTTAACCAGAATATCCAGACAATCTTGCTTAACTGACACAATTCAGTATAGTGTGTTACAGAGGGAGAAATCTAGTTATTGCTCCGTGCCTTCATTTTGTGATGTGGAACATAGTGAAAGAAAGAACTAAAAGAAAATTTTTTTCTTTTTAACAAAACAGTGTCTACAAGAGCAAACAATATGTAAATATTTAAGTAAGCATGTAAGTATGATTTGGACCAAAGAAAACAATGATCATAAATAATGGTGCTAATGGTTCACAGATGTGCACCCCGTGTGCCATTACTATACGCACTCTTCAGTCGCCTGAGTTTTGAGCGTTTCTAGAAACAGCCAGATCTCAAGGCAGGCAAGTGTGCTTTTCTACAAGTGATTGTGATTCGGGTGTGGAGTTACAGCCCTGGCAACTCAAGCATATGCTATTCATGAACACCTGAGATTATATTTCAATATTAATTCACAGTAAGTATTTTATCTTAGGAGAAGCAGAAGATTGCAAAATTCAAAACGCAGCATTTTTAGCTACAAAGGCCATAGCTGTTTAGTAATCCTAACTAGTGCCTTTTAATGTTTTTAGAAATATCTGTAAAACCAAACTCATGAGCAGAACCATTACTAATTTTAAGTGCTTAATATTTGTAATATTCACATTCACACAGTCCACACAGCTATTGTTCAGTTACCATTTGTAGGACATAACTTCAGGAAGAAGTCTAAGTTTTGTCCTTAAATACCATCTTTAAAAATGGAATCTCCTAACATAGGCTACCTACCCTCAGGAAATTAACAGGAGGTGCCCGATATTTTAATTAAATATAACTGCCTTAAATGAAAACTTGGTAAAGAATTTTTTACTCATATCTTCAACTTTAAAAAATATTATTCTTACTGATTTAATTCAATGAATCTTGAGAAATTATTGAAAAATGGCATTTAGAGAAATGTCCTTTGTATTATTATCAGATTTCTTGCTAAAGGTTAAGTTATACTTTGGAGAAAATTGGACATCAGTGAGAGAGAGGGGCTGTCACGGACAGTGGCCTGGCCTCGCCCAGCCATCGTTGCGTCCGGGAGGAGAAGATTG
This sequence comes from Hydrochoerus hydrochaeris, assembly GCA_004027455.1. Lineage (NCBI taxonomy): Eukaryota > Metazoa > Chordata > Mammalia > Rodentia > Hydrochaeridae > Hydrochoerus > Hydrochoerus hydrochaeris. Next base: position 1,168 of record PVLA01004551.1, on the reverse strand, counting down.
GAGGACAGTAGCCCTGCTCCTCACGCAAGTTATTAATGTTCGTTTTCCCACTGCTGTTTGTCACTGGAGTGGACACTTTTTTTTTTTTTTTGTATCAAGAATCGAACTCATGACCTTGCATTTGCCAGGCAGGCTCTGTTCCACTCAGCTACATCCCTGGCCCCAGTCATGGGAATGAAAAAATGGTGGCATCCTCTTTATCAGATACTAATTAAGCTTATTGGATGCTAAAAATGGATGGAAGGATACACAGCCCCTCAACCACACTGGCTTACATTGAACATTGACAAAACTCAAGTATAGTTATAAAGCTCAGTGATGTAAAACTGAAAAAAAAAAAGCCTGAGCCTGAATCTGATGTTTATATGATTAGGGAGACTGTGTGTGTCTTCCTTCTCATGTCCAATCTGGATCATATTTATTTTCAACCAGGAGCAAAGAGATTCCCGAATTTTCTTTTGAGCCATACATATATATACACATACATACATATATATATATATGCATATATATATATATGCCGGAGTCCAGCTGCGGCAAGGCTAGGGTTTCCCAAAGGTGGACAGGGAGTCGGCGAGTGAGAGACAGAAAACACTGCGCACCAGTCTGTGAGTGAATCTGAATCCACCTTTATTTTTTAGAAGCTGGAATATATATTTGCCAACCCTGGCAGCAGCCCCCAGCCCCAAGCAGGAAACGCCCCAGGCCCAGGGCCAGGCAGGGACAATCCCAAACAATAGGTGTTAATTGACCTCAACTCCAAGCAGAAGGCGCCCCAGGTTCAGGGCAATAGGTATCAATTAACATTTTAATCTTGACATTTAGTCAGCCCGGGAAATGCAATCCGACTTACCGGACATACCGGACACCGGCAGGAGGAAGAGATGTGTGAGATTATTATGCCGCTCCCTACATTGCTTTCCTTATCATTTATGGGAGTGGCAGTCCCTTCGAGGACAGCGCCTGTCTTAGATCAAGGACTCTTCACATGTACCCAACCAGGCCTTACCCGTCATGGGCCTGCAGGACAGCAATTGGTCCTGTGCCTGTCTTAGGCGGCCGGTGGCGTAACGTATGGGTCCTAGTTGCCCGTCTCTGGCTGCCTGTCCAGTGTCTCAGGGTAGTTGTCTCACAGGAATTTTGTAAATCCTCCTCCATGAGCTCTTTC
>PVLA01004550.1:88976-172737 GCA_004027455.1 Hydrochoerus hydrochaeris | reverse complement strand
CCTCCCTTCCTCCCTCCCTTCCTCCCTTCCTCCCTCCCTTCCTCCCTCCCTTCCTCCCTTCCTTCTCCATTATTTTCCTGGGGCTTTGGAAATCTTTCCTTGTCCTTCTGTCTTGCTGCTTTTCTCTTTTCTTACTTTTTGCTTTATTTTTTGTTCTCCCTTTTAATAATTATATCATAAAATTATTTCTCTCTTATTTTTGCTCTATATAATTTTTCCATCTTTTTTGTCTTCTATTCCTTGCTAGATTTTTCTCTCACTTTTATCTAATTATATACAGATCCACCTACCTAACCCTAACTTCTCTCTCTTCCTCATACCATAGTTTAAATTCTCAAAGATCTGCTCTTGCAATCTCCATTTCCAAACCCTCTATCTTTAATAGTTGAATACACTTTTGCTAATCTTTTGATAGTTAGCTTGGTAAAATTATTGTTGAATTCTTTTCTACTATTAGCAGAGATATAGCTGTCACATTTATAACATATTAGCTGTAAGTCAGTACCTGGGTTGCCACAATGTTTAAATCATAATTGCTGATTTCTTCTCTAGGATTAAGGGTGATACATGATTGGTTCTTATGGTATATTAATGTCTAATTTGTCTTGGAAAATACTACTGTAGCTAATTTATTTGAGCTTAATAGGGTCACATAATTGCTGCTATTTCTCTGTAAGCCAACACTCAGAATATCTTTGTGATATTAACAATACTAGGGTATATTCCCAGAGAACACGGTTCCTGGGCTAACTCTATTACATCCTTCTCTCCCAAATTAACCAAGGTGGCCAGGTCTTGGGGCTGTCCCAACTTAATACAGTAAGGTAACCCAAATTACTTCATTGAAAAGCAACCAGAGACCTTTAAATTAACAACAAAGTCTTTAGACTGTAAGCATCCACAAACCTCAGCACAATACAAAGCAAACAAACAAAAACAATAGAAACATGAAAAGAAAATGAAACAAAACACCTCTCTAAACTCTCCCCTCCTCTGAAACCAATCCAGGGGCTACACAGGCCCTAGATTAGCAGAAGAGATTAGCATAGACCACAAATCCAAATTACTCAAAAGGACAGCAAAGGAGGTCAGAAAACAGCTCAAGGGGTACTCAGTGGGATTAGAGACAATATAATTAAAAAGATAATGGAAATAATAACAAAAAGATATAGGAGTTTTCAGATGACACTTTTAAAAAGTAAGATGAACAAAATAAAATTACCTAAAACATGGATGACCAGTTTACTAAGTAATTAGAGGGTCTAAAAGGTTTCAATCAGAAATTCAGGAGATTAAAAGTCATTTTGAAGTATGGACAGTAGAATTGACCAACGTGAAGACAGAATGTCAGAACTAGAAGAAAGTGATGCCTTCAAAGATCAACTATTCAAAGTCACCTTTAAAAAAAGCAGGAACTTGAAAAATGGATCCAGCAACTGCTACATGATGCCAATAAGACTAATTTAAGAATAATGGGAATAAGTGAAAAGTCAGGAAACAATAAAATGGCATAAAAAAGCCTATTCACAGAAATGACAGAAAACTCCTGCCCCCCCCCCAAATAGGGATAACCGGGGCATATAGAGCCCCAACTAGCCATGACCAAAAGAGAACTTCACTCCACCACACTATATGCAAAGTACCAGAAGTCCATCACATAGACAAAATTTTAAAAGCTATTAGAGAAAGGCAATGAATCACATATAAAGGTGAACCCATTAGAATTACAGCAGACTTCTCTCCACAAAAGGTAACAACTTCCAACTCTGAATTATATATCCTGTAGAACTTTCCTTTAAAATGAATAGAGAAATAAAATACTTCCATGACAATGAACTCCTCAAGAAATTCACGACCATGGAGCCAGTGTTATAAAGTATTCTCAAGGATATCCTATAAAGAGTGAAGCCAATAATGCCAGTAAGTAAAAAAGAATAAATACACTTAGCAGGATGAGCAGCTAAGCAAAAAAGAGAAAATGAGGAATCAGCAACAGGAAAATAATGCACTGGCCAGGATAAGTCAGTACCTCTCAGTAATAAATTTCAGTGTGAATGACCTCAGTTCCCTCATCAAAACATACAGACTGGCAGGATGGGTCAGAAAGAACACCAATAATATACACTATACAAGAAGCATATTTAATTTAAAAAGAATCTCACAGATTAAAAAATCAAAGGGTGGAAATCAATATTCTATGCAATGGGAAGCCATAAAAAAGCGGGAGTTGGTCTAGTTTATGACAAAGTAAATTTTAAGCCAAGGCTGATCAGAAGAAACAAAGAAATTCATTACATATTGGTTAAGGGAACACTTTAGCAGAAAGAGTTACAATTTTAAACATATATACATCAAATAGTGCACACCCATCTTCATAATCAAACACTAATGGACATGAAAAATCAAACAAACATCAATCCAATTGTAATGGAGGATTTTAATACCCCAATGTCACCAGTGGACAGATCAGCTAGACAACAATTCCACACAGAAAGAGTTGACCCAAACCTGCCGTATTGTTCAGTGTTTGCTAGAATCGGATGTGAAGAGTGTGAGATGTCTGTCTGCGCACTGGAGACACGCAGGATCCAGTTGAGGACTTGGCAACCACACAATGTCCTGTGTAACTCCATCTGAGGAGGCCAAAGGATCCACAATGGAAGATCTAAGGATCTGCCCTGGAAAGACTCACGGGCCAGCTGGCAGCTGAATTGTCTGTGCCAAAAGACTAAAGAGTGTGGGACGGAAGGCTGGAGGACCTGCACTGAAAGAAAGGGGAGGACGTCAAAGATGAAGACAAGGATTAAACCTCCCCAAAAAGGAAGCAGCCAAAGCTCCTTCAAAAGTAGCTGCAACAATTCTCCTTCAAAGAAGATCCACTTAAATCCCTCCTCCCAGTCTCCTTTTATACCATTCAGAAAACAAGTCTCCTTAAATGGGTCTTCCATTCCCAGAACCAGGCTGACTCAATTCAGCTGGGTGCTCCCTACTCCAGTTGACAGTCAATTAACCACCACACATATAAAAAAACGGACTTAATAGATATCTACAGAGTGTTGCATTCAACTACACCAGAAAACACAGTATTCTCAGCAGCATGTAAGAGAGATAGACCGCATACCAGCTCATAAAGCATGCTTAAGCAATTGCAAAAGAATAAAAATTTTCCTGCGTGTGTTGCCTTAGTTAATTTTTTCATTGTTGAGACAAAAGACACTCCAAGTTAAAGGAAGAAAAATTTATTGTGGGTCACAGTGTATGGAGGTTTCAGTTCATAGTTGGCTGGCTCCAAGGCAGGATGACATGGCAGAGAGGCATTGTGTGGAGAAAAAGTTCATGGTGGACAGAAGGCTGCAAAGCATCAAAGTACTGGAGAAGCAGCAAGCAACAACAGCAACTTTGTTTCTATCCTTTATATTCTATCCACTCGTACCCAGGCTGGACTTCCCCCTTATCAACACCAGAACTATGCCAAACCAGTCAGTGGCCTAATTTAGCAATCACACACGCTTGATCCCAGCATCACACACTCTAGCTCAAGCCACCTCTGAGAAGCCTCACCTATGACCACTTGAGGCTTTGGGGGGACATCCAGACACAAGCCATAAGACATATTATTAGATTGTAGCACAATGAAATTAGAAATCAATGGCAAAAATAACACATAACCTGTGCAAACATATTATATAATACCTTCTTGAATAATCAGTGAGTCAAAGATGAAACTAAAGAAATTAGATAATTTCTACAATCAAATGATGCCAACATGACATACTACTACTTATGGGACACAATGGAAGTCCTGAGTGAAGTTTATAGCAGTGAACCCACACATCAAAAAACAGACTGAGCTCAATAAATAACCTAATAATGCACCTCAAATTCCTAGACAAATAAGAAGAATCCAAACCCAGAGCTAGTATGACAAAGGAAAGTAAAAGGACCAGAACAGAAACTAATAAAATTGAGATTTAAAAAATACAAAGAAATCAATGAAGTAAAGAATTGGTTCTTTGAAATATTAAGCAAAATAGACAAACCTATAACCACTCTTACCAAAATAAGGAAATAAAAGACTGAAATACATTCAATTAGAAATGAAAAATGCAAAATGACAATGAAGTCTGTTGAAATTCAGAAAATTTTCATTAGCTACTTTAGGAAAACATACTTTAATAAAATGGAAAATTTAGAAGAAATGGGATAGATTCTTAGATACAAATGAACTACCAAAGCTGAACCAAGAAGATATAAAAATCTTTAATAATCCAACATCATTCAGTGAAATTGAAAAATTAATTTAAAAATACCAACTAAGAGAAGGCCACATCTCTACCATTCACTGGTAAATATTATAAGGACTTTAGAGAACATCTAATGCCAATGCCCTGCAAACACTTTAATGAAATTGAAAGGCAAGCAATACTCCCCAAAGGGTTTCCTGGAAGCAAGCATTATCTTGATTCCAAAACCAGAAAATGATCCAAACAAAAAAGAGAACTACAGGCAACCCTCATTAAATGAAAATAGAAGCAAAAGTTTTCAGTAATATACTAACAAGCAGAATGCAGATAATCATCAAAAAATGATACATCATGATCATGTAGAATTCATTCCAGGGATGCAAGAATGGCTCGATACATGCAAATCATTGCACCACATAAACAGAAGCAAGGACAAAAATCACATGATCATCTCAATAGATGCAGAGAAAACCTTTGACAATACCTGCCATCCATTCATCATAAAAACTCTGAATAAAACTGGAATGAAAGGCTTTTGTCTTGATCTGATAAAAATCATCTATGACAAAGCAACATCGAGCACCATACTAAATGGGGAGAAGCTGAAAACTTTTCCTCTAGAACTAAACATAAGGTAAGGATGTCTGCCATCACCACTTCTGCTCAACATAATTCTTTTTTATTCCTTTGTCAGTTGATGGGCATTTGGGTTGTTTCCAGGATTTAGCTATTATAAACTGTGCTGCTATAAACATAGGTGTGTGGCATCATATTTTGATTTTTTCAGGAAGAAGCCAAAGAGAGGAATAGCTGGGTCAAATGGAACCTCCAGGCCTAGTTTTTGAGGGATCTCCACACTGATTTCCATACCAGGTGCACCAGTCTGTACTCCCACCAACAGTGGAGAAGGTTCCTTTTCCCCCACAGCCCCTCCAGCAGGCGTTATTGGTTGATCTCTTGATGATAGCCATTCTTTCTGCACTGAGATGGAATCTCAGCATTGTTTTAATATGCATCTCTCAAACAACCAGTGATGCTGAACATTTTTTCATGTATTAATTTGTCATTTGTACTTTTTCTGGGAAGTGTCTACTCATTTCAGATGCCCCTTGTTGCACTGGGTCTTTAAATTTGGTGGGGTAGGGGTCCTGATTTTTTTTCAGTTCCTTACATGTTCTAGATATTAGTCTTTTGTCTGAAGAACAACTGGCTAAGATTTTTTTTCCCACTCTGTGGGTTGTCTTTTCACTTTGTCAGTGATTTCTTCTGCTGAGTGAAAGCTTTTTAATAATATGTTGAGTCTTGGTAGTATTTCCCATGCAGTCAAGTTTTCCTTCATGAGGTTTTTGCACTTTATTGAGTGTTTCAGTTTTAATATTTAGATCTTTGATCCATTTTGACTTTAGTGCATTGTGCTATACATAGGTCTAGTTTCAGTTTTTGGCCTGTGGAAAGTCAGTTTTTCCAGCGTCATTTTGTAAAAGGCTTTATTTCTTCCAGTAAATGTGTTTGGCCCCTTTGTCAAAGGTAAGATGGCAGAGTATGTTTCAAGTTGTTTCTGCCTCTTCTAATCTTGAACAAATGAATTCTGAAGTTGTTTCTGCCTCTTCTAATCTTGAACAAATGAATAATGTTCCACCCCAAAATAATAGAAAAAACATTCTTTTAAGCTGCATATGGTACTTTCTCCACAGTAGACCACATAATAGTTCATAAAGTAAGCATACATAAATGCAAAAGAATCAAAATTTTATCATGCATATTATCCAATCACAGTGCAAGGAAACTAGAAATAAATAAAGTTACACAGAAACTACACAAATATATGGAAATTAAGTAACACACTCTTGAATAGTTTATATAGGAAATTAAGGAAGAAATAAGACAGTTCCTAGAATTAACTGATAATGCAGTACAACATGCCAAGATATACAGGATACGACGAAAGCAGCCCTATGAGGGAGGTTTACAGCTGTGACTGCCTGCATCAGAAAAATGGAAAGAGTTCAAATAAATAACTTAATAATGCATTTTTAGGTCTAACAAAACAAGAATAATCCAAATCTGGAGTTTGTTCAAGGAAGGAAATCATAAAGATAAGAGCAGAAATAAATGAAATGAAGAAAAAAAAGCAAATAATCAATGAATTGAAGAGCTGTTTCTTTGAAAGATTAAACAAAAGACAAGCCCTTAGTCAATCTTACTAAAAAAAGGAAACAAAATACACAAGTCAGTATAATTAGAAATGAAAAACATAAAATCACAATGGACAATACTGAATTCCAGAAAATTATTAGCAACTACTACCAACATATATGTCAAAAAATTAGAGAATTCAGAAGAAATAAAGATTAGTTGATATGCATGAATTACCAAAAACAAGTCTAAAGGATTTGAAAATCTTGAACAAACCAAAAACACACAGTGAAATTGAAGCAGTAATAAAAAGCCTAACAGCTAAGAAAAGCTCGGGACCTAATGAATCACTGTCAAATTCTTCAAGAACTGCAGAAAACATCTAACACTGATACTCTTCAAACTCTTGAATGAAATCAGGAGAAAAGAATATTCCCAGAATCATTCTTGGAAGTTAGAATTCCCCTGATTCCAAAACCAGACAAAGATACAACCAAAAAAGAGAACTATAGTCCCATCTCTCTAATGAATTTATCATCTAAATTCATTAGAGAGGGATGTAAATCCTTAACAAAATACTGTGAAAGAGTGCAACATATTATAAAAAAAATCATATACCATGACCAAGTAGGCATCTTCCCAGGGATGCAAGGATGATTCAATACATGCAAATCAGTAAATGTAATTCATCACATAAATCAGAACAAGGACAAAAATTACTTGATCATCTCAATAAATGCAGCAAAAGCCTTTGACAAAACCCAACATCCATTAATGATTAAAACTGAAGAAAATAGATATAGAAGGACCTTATCGCAACTTGATAAAAGTCTCTTGGGACCAACCTATTGCCAACATCATATTAAGTGGAGAAAAACTGAAAGCTTTCTTGATTTAAAAATCAGAAACAAGCTGGGGATTTAGCTTAGTGGCTTAAACGCCTTCCTGGCAAGCGAGAGGTCATGAGTTTGATTCCTGGCACAAAAACAAAAACAAAAACAACAAAAAAACAGAAAGAAAGAAAAAAATCAGAAACAAGAAAAGGATGGTCAGTATCACCACTCCTGTTCAACATAATACTCAAAATATTAGCCAGAGCAATCAAGAAGAGAAAGAAATAAAAGGGATATATATTAGGAAAAGATGAAGTCAAATTATTATTTGCAAGTGACATGACCTTTTACTTACCAGACCTCAAAAACTCCACCAAGGACCCCTAGAACTAATAACTAAATTTGTCAATGTAGCAAGATTCAAAATCACCACACAAAATTCAGTAGCAAACACTAATAACAAACTCACTGAAAAAGAAATTAGGAAAACAATACCATTCATTTTGATAGGGTCAAAAATATTACATATTTAGGTATTAACCTGCCCAAGGAAGTGAAAGACCTCGACAATGAAAATGACATGACTCTGAAAAAGGAAATCAAGGAGGACATCAGGAAATGCAGAGATGTACCCTGTAACTGCACAGGCAGAACAATATAATCAACTTGACTGTACTTCCAACACTGGTGCACAGATTTAAGGTACTCCCAATTAAAACGCCAGTGGCTTTTCTCACATGTCTCAAGAAAAAAAAAATCCTAAAATTTATATGGAACCAGCAGAGACCCAGAATAACAAAAGCAATCTTAGGTAACAAAAGCAGAGTAACGGCATTATAATCCCAGACTTGAACTTGTACTATAAAGCTATGCTGATTAAAAAGCACAGAAGAGGGCCAAGTGTGATGGTGCACGCCTGTAATCCCAGCACTGGGGAGGCTGAGGCAGGAGGATCCCAGAGAGTTCAAGGCCAGCCGGGACTACAAAGTGAGTTCAAGGCCAGCCTGAACTGCAGAGTGAGACCCTGTCTAAAAAAGACAAACAAAAACAAAAACAGAACTGACACAAAAATAGCAGAAGCAAACCCAGCACATACAGCTCTTTGATCTTTGACAAAGGACCAAAAACAAAGGGCCAAAAAAGGAAGAAAAATAGAATCTGTACTAATTGATGCAGGGAAATTTGGATATCTATATGCAGAAGATTGAATCTAGGCTTACATATCTCATGATGTATTAAATTAAAATCAAAATGAATAAAAGATCTAAATGTTGGAACAGAAGCACTTTCTACTGGAAAATAAAGTAAGTACAACTCTTGAAGACATAGATATAGGCAAGGACTTCTGAACATAATCCCAGAGGTACAAGAAATAATACTGAGAACCAACAGATGGAGTCATATCAAATTAAAATGCTTCTGCACAGCAAAGGAAAGAACCAACAGAGTGAAGATCCAACCTATGAAATGGGAAGTTTCTGAGAGCTATTCTTCAGATGGTGGACTAACATCTAGCATATATAAAAAAGTAAAAAAATGATATCCACCAAAAGAAAAGACCCAACCAAAAAATGAGCATCCAAAATGGATAGGTACTTCTTGGGAGTACAAACAGCCAATAAATGTGTGGGAAAATGATCATCATTGCTGACCATTAATTAAAATGCAAGTTAAAATTACGTTGAGATACCGTTTTACTCCAGAAAGAATTTTAAAAAATCTAGTAATGAACGCTGGCAAAGATGTGGGGAAAAAGGCCCTTTCTGCACTGCTGGTGGGAATGTAAACTAGTATAACCACAGTGAAAATTAGTGTGGCAATTCTGCAAAAAACAAATAATAGACATTCCATTCTATCCAGTTATCTCCCTTCAAGGTGTCTTCTCAGAAGAATTAAAATCATAATTTGCAGGGATACATGTGTGCCCATGTCTGTAGCAGCACAATTTATACTAGCAAAATCTTGGGAATGGTACATATATCAATCATCAGATGAATGGATAAAGTGAATGTAATGTTTGTACACAAAGGACTACTGCTGTGCCACAAAGAAAGAGAAACTAGAGGTATTTGTGGTTGAATGCATGCAATTTGAGCAAATAATGTTAAGCTAAATAAGTCAGGCCCATAAATATCACGTGGCCCTTCTCATATGAGAAAATACAAAAATAAAGAGCAAAGTTCAAGATAAATAAATAGGAAGTAGAAATAAAGTCAAACCATTCCCCAAATTACTCATTCCGTATATCAAAAATAGTTTAATATATATGATCATTCATTTTCTTTATATTATTGATTTCTCTCACTTCATTGAAAAGAAAGTTTTGCTGTTATATGTTTGTTTCTTCTTTGTAAGATAGAATCTTTTTTTTTTTGGTCTCTGTTTTGAAGATAATGATACACAGTGCATTGTAATTGTTTTCTTATTAGTTTGGTATGAAATTTTGTTTTATTTTTTCATAAAATGAAACACAGAAAAATGAAGATAAAAAGAAGACTGATAATTTAGCTCAGAGTAAAGGTCTTGTTTTCAATCCCCAGTGCCACACCCAAAACATTAAGCACATAAAAATATTTTATTACTCTTCAGGAAACTGGAAGTTAAAGGTGCACACAGTTTAAATTGGCTGGACTGGTACAGGAAGGGTTAGGAAGCCCTCCTGAAGTCTTGCTGGGAATGTAGACTTTGAAAAATACAGTTTGGCACTTTCTGTACATTTACCATACAACTAAAAAGTACTCTGCTCTCAAGGTTTTACCTGAGGGCAGGGGTGGGGGGAGAATCCATGCAAAACCTTGTAAATATGTGTTCATAGCAACTTTAAAAAAATAACTCCCTAGAGCAGTCCGTACTGCTCAACAGGTAAGAGGCAGGCGTATTATAGATGGCACATGGGATATTATGAAAAGGAACAAGTAATGTAGACAAGCAACAATCCGGTTAATTTGGTTAGTCTACTCCATGGTAAGGAGCCTGGCCCCGAGTCAGTCACGCCGCTGTGTGTGACTGAGGGCAACAAGCGAGTGTAGATGGAGAGCGTTGTAGGAGTCTGGGGTAGCAGCAGTTCTTGGTTTTAGTTGTCATTTCAGCAGGTTTGCTAAGGATGATGCGAGGGTTGTGGCCGGGTAAAGCTTTCCCTCCACCTGGCTGTCCCGAGCCTGGCACTTGATGGTTCTCAGGATTCCTTCTTTCAGGACAGTGGTGAGGCGGCCCTACAGGAGGCAGGAATTAGCCACATAACACCGGCTTGATGCAACCCAGGGATTTTGTCCTGCTGAAGTTCAGGTTTTAGTCCTCATTAAAGATTTTAAATAAACTTTGAATTTTTAATGCAATTTCAAGTAGATGCAAATTCACAGAAAAGCGTTGAATATAGGGAGCTCCCTTACCCACTATACCGAGTGAGGCATATGACGTCTTTTATTGGCAAGGTGCATTTGCCATGATGAACGAGCCGGTGCTGCTAATGTGTGAACTAAAGCCCTTGCTTTATTCAGATGACCCGAGTAGTTACCTAATGTTGTCTTCTCGTTTCAGGATTCCTTGCAGGGTGTCACACGAAAGCTAGTCCTGTACATCCTTAGGCTCCTGGTGGTGGGGAGGGTTCCCAGACCTTCATCGTTTTGGATGACTTTGACAGTTGTGAGGAGCACTCTCCGGCCTCTTGCAGCCTCATCTCATGCGTGATCGATCACCTGATGTTCTCCTCAGGACTGAGAAGGGCTTTGGGGCTTGAGGGAGGACGATCACGGCAGTAAAGCCAAGGCCATCGCGCGGCATCAACACGACTTGGCGCATGTGAAACTCGATGACCTGGCTGAGATTATGTCTCTCAGTTTTCCTCACTGTGAAGTTATTCTTTTCCTTCCCTGATCTAAAGTGTACTTTGTAACCTTTCCGCTACAACCTTTAGCGATTTATAAAGATAAAGCAGGGTTGGTTTAGCTCCGTGCTTTGGTGATTCTGGTCCCTGACTGACTGTTTGCCCTGTTGCTTTGGGATAGTGCATCATGACACAAGAGGGTGGCAAAGCCAAACCACTTACTGCCTGGCAGGGACACAGAAAGAGAGCATGCAGAAGGGCCTGGGGCCCGCCATCCCCTTCCAGAGCACGTTGCTCCTCTTCATCACTCAAAGATGTTCCTGCCTTTCAAGGGCTCCAGCCCCTCCCAGCCACGCCTGCCTGCAGGTCAAGCCTGCTGCATATGGGCATCGGGGAGACACTCAAGTTCCAAATTACAGCAGTACCCTTTGAAGGCGCGTGGCCCATACTTACAGACTGGGGTTTATTCCTGTCTCCTGGAGGAAGATGTGGTACCCAAATCAGGTGGAATTCTGCATGGAAGATATGCCTATTTTTTCATTGACTATACTCAACACTGCTTCATTTTGTTGCCCTAAAGTTACTCCAGCTTTGTCTATTGAGAGTTCTTTTAATTGTCTCCTCTGCCTTTCTGATAGAATAGATTTTTGCATTTTTGTAGCACTTCTGTATTTTCTGGCAGTACAAGATGCTCCAGACTCACCTTGACGGTTCCTTCCCTGCTCTCATGCTGAGCCGTTTCTCCCGTAAATCCTGGCTTCTTCTCTCTGAAAATAGTACTAGAGACAAAATTCATGTGCTAGGTAGGATTGTGGCTACCAGATTGTCATTATTTCTAGACCCTCCCAACCTGACAGGGCAAGGAAGTATGTGTGTGCATGTTAACTCATGTACATAAACATATCTATACATATTTTTCTTTTTCTCCCCTTTCTGAAGATAAGCATAAGTTCAAACTGATGTCTCTGATTCAGACCCATTTCTGCCTTCTCTTTGTGCTCACCACACTCCTACAGGAGAAACCTGGGTCTCACTCTCTGCCATGCACTGTGTTATTGTTCAATTTCAGTGCATATGGATAATGATGCATATTTTATCAACTTGAGCATGGTGTTTTTATGCAATTCTATTTGCCTTGCTGACTCTACTTACTCAGTAACTCATGTTAGTATCCTTTCTGCCTTCCCTGTTCAGTGAGGTTGTTTCATACATTTATAATATAGTTACAGTCTTATGACACTCATTCTGGGATGTCTCAACTGCTTAAATGAGTTTTTAAAAATTCACACACATTAAGGTTCATTCTTCTTGCTATAGATTTTTATGAATCTTGACAAATATATCATGCCATGTAGCCAGCATTACGGTGGCTGAATCATGCAAAATGATTTCACCAGCCCAATAATGTCTACTGTGTTTCACTTCTTCTACCTTTCTCCATTTACCTCCAGCCCAGTGACATCGGCAACCACTGATCTGTTTACCACCTCTGTAGTTTCGCCTCTTCCAAAATGTCATATAAATGGAATCGAAGAGTGTGTATACCCTTTTATAGACCGACTTCTTTCACTTAAGGACATCAGTTTAAAGTGCATTCATGTCTTTGCATAACTTGATAGCACCTTCTTTTTATTAATAAACAGCATTCCTGGGTGTCGTATGAATGCTTTGTAGTTTCTTTACCAGTTGACCTACTGAAAGACACCTGGGTTGCTTCCACTTTTTGGTGATTATGAATAAAGGCACTGTAAACATCTGCATGCAAATTTTCAAGTGTGCACAAATGTTTCCAAGTCAGTTGATAAGTATCAAGGAGCAAAATCGCTATGTTGTGTGGAAAACCTATGTTTAGTCTTGTAAGAAACGAATTATCTTCCAAGTGACTGTGCATTTGGCATTTCTACCAGTGTCTTACTTCTTTCCTCATAGCTGAGACATAATACCCAGTACCCACACTCTAAGGAGGAAAGACTTATTTTGGCTCACAGTTTGTAGCACAGTCATTTGGCTCTCAGGAAAGATGGCATGGCAGAGGGGCGCGGCAGAGGAGAGTTTCTCAGGGCATGGTGGCAGGAAGTAGAGAGAGATCAAGGGAGAAGGGTGGGAGATAGAACCTTCAAGGCCACACCGCAGTGACCACCTCCTTTGACCAGGCTTCAGTCCCAACATCACATTAGTCATAAACTCATCAGTGGACTCATCCACGGATAGCTATCGCACCCCCATGATTAAGCTACCTCCCCAAAGCCCCATCGACAAATGCATAAGGCTTTGGGGGGACATCTAGATATAAACCCTAACAACCAGCAATGGGTGAGGCATCCTCACTGGCAATTGGTATTTTGGGTTTAGCTTTTTAGAGTTTAGTCATTTAGCTATTAGTGTGGCTTTGCTGTATTAATTTGTATTTTCCTGACTACAAATGGTGTTGAGTGTCTGTTTATTTATGCTTATTGGCTATCTGTGTGTCTTCCATGATGAAACTGTTCAGATCTTTTGCTCGTTTTTTTTTACTTGACTTGTTTCCTTTCTTAATGTTGTTTGAAGAGGTTTTTGTATATTTTGGTTACAAATGCTTTATCAGGCATGTGCTTTGCAAATATTTTTCTGGGATTTTTTTTTTCATTCTGTTGACAGTGCCTTCACAGAGAAGAACTTTTAAATTTTAATAAAATTCAAAACTGTAAAAAGTCCAATCTTAGTAAAGCCTAATTTTAGCAAACAACAAAGTTAAGTTTGTATTTCCTTTCCTAGGTCGTATTCATTATTATATTAAAAGTCATCACCAGAGCCAGGGATTTGGCTCAGCAGTATAAGAACCTGCCTGACAAGTGTGAGGTTGCAAAAATAGATAAATAAATAAAAACAAAACAAACAAACAAAAACCAGTTATCACCAAACCAAAGGTCATATATATTTTCCACACTAGAAGTTGTTTAGTTTTGCATTTTATATTTACTTATTGGATTTTTAAGTATCTTTGATGTTTTATTTTTTAGGCAGCGAGGCTTGTGGAAAATGTAATTTATTTGACAGAGCATATTTTTCTTTCTGTGTCTTTAGAAAGTACCATCCCCTCCTTCTCCAAGGAGACATAATTAGCCCAATATGAAGGTTTTGATGAGTTTAGAAATAATGTATTTCTAATATGATTTTAAGAACTGCACTATAGTAGCTTCTTATTAATTCTCAGAAGATTCATATGCTAACTAACTTGACATAGAATAAAAAATAAAAACCCATGTACAATCCCTAAGTTTTTCACCTGTACTGGCACTGACAGAAGAACAGAGAGAACCATCACTGCAGCCCTAGGACTAGAAGAAAGACTTTGGAAGGCATCGTGGATTTCACGTAATGAGACCATTACAGCCCTAGGTACCAGCCTAGACTTCCCTCGCGGGATGATTGTCCTCTCAGAGCTGCGTTAGTTGCAGTGGATTTATCCTCCTATTTCCTCCTTAAGAAACAAAAAAGTTCATTGAAATCTATTTAATTTCCTTCTGCATACCACTCTGGTCACATCACATAAATTTTAATGTGTAATATTATTGTTGTTAATTTTTAAACTTTTTGTAATTGCTATATGAATTTTTGCCATGACTCAATAATTGAATTCTTTCTAGTCAATATGTGCTGTACACTTTACACTTTTACAATTCTACTTCTGTACAATCTTATTTTTGATTGATATTTCATTGAAATTAGAAACAGAATTATATTCTACAGTTCTGTAGGTGTGAACTTTGATATACGTATTTCATCAGCTGTCAGGAAAAAAAAGTATATCAAGGCTTTAACCATGTTCTTCTGCCCATTTCTCCTAATTCATAGCAGATTTCACTTTGTATATTTTGATGCAATGCTAACTGGTGCATAGAACTTCATGACAGTTTTATATTTATTGTGAAAGATGGAGACAGGATATCGTTGTCCAATCTAATGTTTCTACATTAATTTCTAGGTGTTTGTTATTAGTATTGCAACTGTTTCTGATTGCATTTGCAAGATATTTTTGCTCATTTTTTAATCATTTAGTATGTTTTATTAGGTAATTTTTACCTGTTAAAATCTTTGGAAAATGTTGTATACATTTCTCCACTTTCTATAAAAGCTAAAGACATTCATTTGAATGAAGACGTTTTCCCCAGTTGCATTTAGAGTGCTAATGAACATTTTGACCGTATTTTGTGACAAATCTGGTTTTTCCCTTCATTCTTGTTTTCTTTTTCATTCTCTCCCTTCTTTCCTCCCTCTGTCCCTTCCTTTCTTCCCTCCCTCCTTCCTTTCTTTCTTCCTCTTATGGTTTTTACTCTATTTTGTTTGATGCCATATTTATATATATCATATATACATTATATATATATATATATACTTTTTTTTTTACTTTGACCTTTTCCAATATTTTGGGAGGGGTCTATCCTGTTTTGCAATCCACTGATGGTTACTTTAGTTTCCAATCTATTTCAATCCAGAGATGGCCAATGTTTGATGCCATTATTACCTCTTCCTGTAAAGACAGAAAATATATCAGGGAAAGTTTGCAGTGAGTCTAGACATGTCTTAGCAAAGCCCACGGGCAGCCATTGCCAGTGGGCATCGTTTAGGACTTAGGAGGGAATAAACCTGCTGTCCTTGCCTTTCCTAAGTGACTTACTGAGCCAGTGTGTCCCAAAAGTGGCTGCACATTGGAAGCAGTGGAGGAGCTCTTAGTCCCTCCCACCACTGCTGTTTCAATTAAATGAGAACGGGGGTGAAAACCCCAAGCATCTCCATTTCATAAAGGTTCAGCCTGATTTCAGTGCACAACAAAGTTGAACAAGTACTGTACTTAGATTAAGCACAAATTTAAGCTCTAAACCTTTGATTTCCACTTCTTTGCCATTGTTAATATCATTAAAATGAAGTCTCTTTCTCCCTCCTTTTCTCAAATCTCCTTTTCTTTCCTCAGTTTCTTCCCTTGAGCTCTTCTTTTCTTTCTTCCAATGATTACATATCTCCTAACTTAAAAGTAAGTTTTGAAATTGGCATCCAGTTTTGTAACCATGTTTACAAAAATTAATTTGGATATCTCTCAATTCGAAATAGTTCAGTGCTTGTAGCCATATCTTTTACATAATTATATTCATGTTTTGAAACTTGTAAAATTTGCCCTCTTTCAGGTATTACAGTTACAGCTTCAACAAATGATTTTGCAAGACATTTGTATATGAACTGACATGATATCTTTGAGAATGTTCTCTTCTGTTGCCTTCATGCCCGAAGCCTGGCTAGGCACAAAACTTTCAGATGACAATTATTTCTCTTGAAAATTCTATGGCCATTCATGTTTTGCATCTGTAATGTCAAGCTGCAGAAAAGATGTTTGAGGCCAGTCTTATTTGTACTGATTTATACTTATATTTTTTTTCTCAAGGGGTTTACAAATGCACCCCAGTGTTCTTTCAGTTCTTAAAGCTGGTCAGGATGTGGCTCAACCCAGGTCTTTTAAAATCCATTTTGCTTTTCCCTCGGCCTGTACCTATAGATCTTTTCTCAGCCCAGGATGGGTATTTTCTTCTTTCCTTTGGGTTTTTTCATTTCCATTTTCTGTCAGTCTCCCCTCTTGAGGACAGGATCTTCACGGTACACCTTCTCTGCCTACCCTGTGCCTATGTTTTAAATCTCTCTGAGTTTACTCCTGTAATCCAAGAAGGCTTTTCAAGTTCACATTGCCAATGACTGATTCAAACTCTCACGCTGTCATTTAGATTTGTGCCACTACTCATGTGAATTTAATTTTGTCATTGGATTTTTTCCCCAAGGGTTCTTTTATGTACTTTTATTTGTTTGTTTCTTGATCTTATTTCACATATAAAAATCCTTTAGATTTTGGCAGAGATTAGTTTACTTTTTAATGTTTTCTTCTCCATGCACATGGCCCTTTTTTCTGGTTTCTTTGTCTCTTTTTTTTTTTCCTCTTGTTTTTTTCCTTTTTTTCTTTCACAATAACTGCCTGTTTTGGTTTTATGGAAAATCTTGGTTTCTTATTTGTATTTGACAGTGAGGGACTAAAAGGTTTTGGATCCCTAAATGTCTGGCTGAGGCTTATCTTCTGTGAATCACGGGATGGACTTTAATTCTCAGTATTTTGGGGTCTCAGACCATGAAATGATCATGTTTTTCTTGAAGAAGCCTCTTTTTCCTGCAAAGCAGAGGCCTGGATTCTATGAACCGGTGAAGGAGGACCCCAAAGTGGCAAGGAGAATGCAAACCCATGCTTTGTTCCTGCTGTTGACATGGATCCTGGCTGCTGTCCTCACACCTAGAGTCCCTTTCTCATCCTGTCTGCAGCACAAACTTCCGGCCCTCCGGGGAAGCACCGCCCCAGCCGAGCTGTGGAGCAGGGTAGTGTGAGATGAGCTTCTTAATTTTCTGAGCCTTTCTAACTTTGCCTCGCCCTTGTGCATTCTGTTTTCTAGAAACGCTAGCGTTGCTAGTCTCTGAATCTTCCAGCGCCTAAACTGAGCTGATTCTCAGCTTCTCCCCCTGTAGCTAGGGTTTGGCTTTCTCAGTTCTGCAAAGTTGTTTTCCATATGGTTGTCTGTTTTCCAGCTTTTGTCATTATTTTCTTCTGTTTTCTGTAACCATGTGGGCTTCTGTATTTTTTAAAAAACAAAACTTTGCTGTAGTTTTGGGAGAGAGCAAGGTTGGATGTGCACCTCTATGCCCATTTGTGTTTTAGTGGCACTGGAAATTGAACCTGTGGTCTCCAGACTGACTTTACTGACTTTGTATTGAGCTACATCCCTAGTCCTTTTACGTTATCTTGAGACAGCATCTCACCAAGTTGCTAAACTGCACAGGCCAGGCTTGAACTTGTAATCCTCCTGCCTCAGCCTTCCAGAGTGCCATTTCTTTATGGCTTCATTTTCCCTGAGAGCCCTATTAACTTTTCCTTGGGGTTCTTTAGACTTTCAACCTTTTAGAACTTTTTGGTTTCCTTGTTAACTTCTGAATTTTAATCTTAGCTGTAAACCTCAGCTGTTTCTCTCCTGAGCTTCTGATTTACAGTGGCCCATCTTTTTGTATTCTTTAAGAGATTCCCAATGGTTTTTTTGTTATTATCTTTTGAAACTTGTTATAGATCATTGCCAGATACAAGCTCCTCCTTTGAGTCACATATTTCTCTTTCTCTATGCTGCAGTACTTTTTTTAAAGTCTCACTTTTTTTCTCTATACCTGTCATTTATCAACAGACAGGCCATGTGACTTACCCTCATTGCCTAGTTGTATCACAGTTGAACAACCTGATCAGATTGTATTACGGTTTAGATCTAAAATTCCTCCAAAGTCTACTATGTTGGTCGGTAGTGCTTTTGGAAGGTGACTGGGTCATGGGGCACAGTACTCATCAATGGACTAACCGTCCATGGGTTCATGCCTGAACGTGCTGTGAGGAAGTTGGGCCTTATTGGAAGAGGGGAGTCATTAGAAGTATAACCCAGAAGAGTGGATTCTCTGTAGCTCCACCCCTCTCTCTCTCTGCTTCCTGGCTGCTATTTAGTTGAGCAGTTTTCTTCCACTATGTGCCTCTGCCATGCCATTGTAGTGGATGGACTGAACCCTCTGAAACCGACAGCCAAAGTAAACTCCTTCTTTAAATTGCAGGCATCAGTTATTTTATCCCAGTGACAGGAAAGTGACCAATACAGATCTCAAGCTGGCAGGAAGGTTGACACAAACAGTTCTAATCTGTTGTACCAACTTGCATTAACCCTACTGCCTATTTTTTTTTTTAGTATTCAAGTGGGTTTAGTGCTTGAAAAATAAGAAGTTGTACTGCTACAATCTATTCTTTCTCTGAGCCTTTTATAAACTTTACCTGTAGGATTTTTAAATTGTATTCTCTTGGGTTCTTATCTTCAAAGCTCTTTCTCCTTCTACCTCATATCCACTCATCTCGCAAATGTAATTGTTTGCAAAAGGTTTTTTTTTGTAAGCTGGGTATGGAAGGATGAGGTAAGAAGGAGCCAGGGCCCATCGGCCTCTTCTTACTTCACAGACTAACACCATGTAGTAAGGGTGGAACAGATGCCTGTCTTTTCAGACTGGGCCGTGGAAAATACCTTCTTTTTTAAGTTCCTCACTGTGAGACTTGAGTGGATAGGTTTCATCTGGCTACACTTCCTTATAATTTACATCAATTTTTTTTTCAGATTCTGGCATGAATTTTATTGTCCATGCCTCTATTGGGATCAGACATTTGAGCCTGGGTTCAAATTTTAATTTCATGGAAGTCTTTCCCTACTTTCCAACACAGCATATGGTTTTGCTCTAGACACTCACCCTCTCCCCACAAGACGATGAGGTACTGTGATAGTTAAGCTTAACTGTCAACTTGACTGACCTAGGAGCTACCTGGGAAACTCTCACCGCCCACTCCTGGATGTGCCTAGCGGGTGATGGAGCTGTGGCCTGGTGGTCTACGTCTGACCCCTGGCCTCTCCCTCTCTGGTGCTCTTTGCTGCTCTGCCTCTTGGCCTCCCTGGGTTGAATAGCCGTCTTCCACCATGCCTCTCCACCATGATGCAGCCGATCATCAACTCAGACCACTGAAACCATGAGCAAAAACAAACCTCCCCTCCTTCAAGGGAGTATGTGGGTAGTTTGTGGGGTACTTTGTCCCGGAGTTAGAAAGCTGACTGTCTTGGTTACTTTTCTCTCATTACTGAGACAAGTACCTGATGCCCAAAATTAGGGAAGGAAAGGTTTATTTATCTTACAGTTTTGCAGATTTTAGTCATTGCTCAGCTGACTCCAAGGCAAGGCGGCATGACTGAGGGGCAGTTTTTGTGGTGGCCACAAGTGGAAAAAGTGAACAAGGCAAAAGAGAGAGAAAACATGCCTCCCTCCCTCCCTTATATTGTATGCTAGCTCCACCCTGGGTGGGTGCAGCACTCACATCCCCAATCCCAGCACTGGACAATGAACGAGTCACAAACACTAGATTCAGCCACCTCTGTGACTGTATTAGGCTTTAGGGGCACCCAAACATAATCCATAACACTGACTAACAAATAATCCTCCCAAGGAATGTAAAATGACCTTATCCAAGCCAAGACAGGAAGTTTCTCCCCAGCATTTCTTTTTATCAGGAAACAAACCAGAAGGCCTTACCCAGGAGCATCTCAGTCTCCTTCTCTTCACTCTCTGCCGGCCATGATGAGGTCACACGCTGAAGGGTGTCTGCAGCAGCTGGGATCAGGAGTGCTCAGCTCTTCCTGTGCACCTGCGGTGGTAGAGGAGGGAGTTAGAGATGGGAAGAAGGAGACAGCATTGGCAACTGACAGACCTTGCTGCCAGCCTATGAAAATCAAAGATCTTCTTCATATGAAAAAGATCTGTATCATTTCCATAGCTGGTATAGCCCTGTTTGCTACAGTATGGTCAATATAGACATTGTCAATCATAGAATAAACCAATTCTTTTTCTGGCTTTGTGAAACCATCCAGGAAGCCCTAAGACAAACTTATGTGCCCTCAGTGGTAAGCCCTATTTCTCACAGTCTATATTTTCTAAGCTTATTTCACTTCCAGCTTCATGTGATCTTCCCCACCCTTAATTTTCCAGAAATCTCCCTCACATAATCCTATTTATTTTGTTTTGACCTATTATATATATATTTTTTTCAAGGATATTACATCTTAAATCCTTTTGGAAGAAGGTCAAGTCTAAACACAATTAATTGACTACTGATGTTTTTATAACCTGGTATTAAATTATACTTGAGATTTGGGACCACATCTTGGTGATCTTTATGAATCCTGCTTCCTTGTCTATAGTAGCACCCAATAAATGTTTGTGGAATGGAAGTGACTCATCCCCAGGGTTGTTTGACTCCAACAATCCTCTAGATGTGGCCTTCCTTGTATTTCTGAGGGATCTTAGGATTACAAGTATCAACTAGCTCATCTTGTATGCACAGCCAGATACCTGGAAAGCAGTCCTCCCGCTCCGTGTGGTTCAAAGTGTGCATTCCTGGGCTAGCCTGAGATTATTCTATCAAACAAACGCTTAGAAGTATTGATCTGATTTGACTAAATAGCAGCTCAACCAAGCCAGCACACAGCTGCCAGAGTCACACTGGGCCACAACAGCTGGAGACAGATGCAGGAAACTAGAAATTATTCAGTCGCTGCCCCTCCAAACCATGTTTGACATGCTATTTATCTTCTCCCTCTGGAACACTCTCTTTCCAAAGAAATGGGGGTGGGTGATAGCTTGGGGGTTGTTTACCTTCTACTGAACAAACAAGTTTGAATTAGGAATTAGAATCAGCGAGTCTAAAATGATGAACGTGCTTACCCTGGCATCACTTCGAAAGTGGGAAAAATAAATTAGATTACTACTTGGAAGGCTTCCTTGCTTAGAAGAACAGCAGAGGCTTAATTGCAGGTCTCAAGCAGCACAGCCTCTGTTTTTCCTCAACGCAAGCTGGGACTTTGCAGAAAGTGAGTCCCCTGAGCCGCTGCACTTGTGGCAGGTCGGGAGACGGGGAGTGGGACAGCACCTGCCACGCGCCCTCCGCTGACAGGGTGATGCCACATTTCCATGGGCGCGGGGATTATTTCCTGGCACCTTGTTGGACACATTGACTGTCTCAGAGAACTGCAGGGCAGATCTTTTTGCTCCATGGGACAAGTTAGGAGCAGCGCAGTGAGAGAGCTTGTGAAGTGAGAGGAAGGAGTCTCGTTTTTTAGGTGGTATAAACAGGAATCTTTAAGCCATCAGCAGCCGTCCCTGATGTGGTGTATCCCTGTGCAGTAACACATAACAACATAATGTAGTTTGCCTGAAATTCTAATTAAAATGAGGTACTTGTCTGCAGCCTCAGCCAAATGAAATTATGAAACAAGACTTATATGCTGCAAGGACTCATTCCAACAGCACAACTTGCCTGTGAAATCAAAGTCCCTCAGCAAATTAAGTCAGTTTTCAAAATTATAGGACTCAGGGTGATGGCTGGTCCCTGCAGGCTCTAAAAGCATGTGTGGGGTGGGAGGATGTATACGTGCATGATTTGGGGGGCATGTGGGATGGAAAGCTAAATCTCTAAATAACATTACTACAGCAGTGTCAGGACATGTGTTAATATTGATGTATAATAAAATACCCTAAGAATGTCTCCCAGTTACATGACAGAGACTGACTTTAAGGTAAAACCACCTCCCAGTTAGGTCCATTTGTTACTGCAGAAAGGACTTCTCTGTCTGAAGCCCAAGGTCCACCAGTTGCATGTTGCCTTATCAGCACAACTCTGCTATATTAAAGGAATACAAGGATGTAAGGAACGGCATGCTGTGTCCAGACAGTCTCTGTGACCTTGGTGTCTATCAATAGCAAGTTATAGAAGAAATAACAATAAAGAAAGAGTCTGAGAATTCATGGTTCACGCATACCAGAATGAATTTGTTATAGGCCTACAGTATAGCTTGCAAAAAACAATTCAAACATATTATAACTATGCACTTATTTATATTCATCATACTCTCTAAATGCCAAACCCTGAGTATATCCATTCCTTTGCAAAGAATCCTTTGACATCCCATTACTATTCCCACCCAATACATGAAGAAGGGTTAAGTACCCTACTCAAGAGCACCCAAGCAGTGAATAGCAGATCCAGGATTTGAATTAAGAGAGCCCATTCCATACCTTCGGCTCTCAAATACCAACCCCAGAAGCCAACGTATGCACAGCACTTATTTTAAGTGAGGCACTAAGTGCTTTTTGTTTGGAAACTCACTGAATCCTCACATTGGCTTTGTTAAGTGGATACTGCAGTCAAGTTCATTTTTATTGGTGAGATGAATGAAGCGCTTAGAGGTCACATAGCAGCACAGCATCCCCAGGGTCTCGGGCCTGTTGAGTAGCAAGGTGCAGTGGGGTTGCATTTCAGCCATCGTGCTGGCCTCGCCATCCTCTCCACGCCACGCCATCCTCTCCACGCCACGCCATCCTCTCCACGCCACGCCATCCTGACCATTTAGCAGGGCTTCTCACACCTCTGCCACAGGCCTGCCTGAGCAACATTTTGCTGATTTTAAAGTTCATGTTGTTTATCTATCTTATTAAAACTACGAGAGGCCATTAAATATAAAAGCCTCCTTAAGCATCCCAGTGTGCTTTTCTTGGGTGGATGGCAGCTGGCACCTGAGACAAAGAATTAAACAGGTGAAGTAGGCTTAGGGCAATGGAAATCTTACCTTACCTCTCCTCTACAAACCTCAGAAAGTTCCTTGCCAATAAGTGAATAGTTTTGCATGATCCATTACTTAGACTGATGGGACAAATATTTCTAAATAAGTCTGATGACCAGGTGTGTGGGCAATTTTGCTACAATAGCTAATAGCTAGGAAATCCAATGAGACAAATCAAAACATAAAAGTGATTTTAGAAAGACCCTCAATATAAAAAGGTCCAGTAGTGCCAGAAATAGCGTCATGTACGAGGCTGAGAGACTGAGGAAGAGTTACCTGCTGACATTAACCCGGTCCCAACGGTTGTAGGAAGACAGAAAAGCAGAGGACTAGGTGATACATTAGACTGAACATCTCCATCCATCTGTGTTTGGGAAATGTCAGTTCATTTTAATATTGGCTGGTAAAATATAACCCATAAAGTATAACTGCTCACGTGAACCTCTACATAATGCAGACTACACAGAAATGAACAAGGAATTCCATCGCTGCTATTTACCTTTGAGAGTAAACTGCAGATGTAGACCAAAGGTTGAAGAAGTAAATACAATTAGTAACTTTTCATAGTTTTAGTAAAGCAACAAAAACACTGGTAAAATTCAAACTCACTGAGCAGCTTTTATATAAATATATAGAAGAACTGTTCCAATGAATATATATTAAATTTATATTCATGGATTTGTCTGAATATTTTTCTTCCCAGGATATTTCTTCTCTTTCCAGAAACTTTACAGAATTTCTTTCCTGAAGTTGTAGAATTCAGGCCCTGCCTGCACTCCTTACTCACGGGCTCACCAGGCACCTAGTATGTGCTTTATAATGTTAGCACGTTTGTCATTCCCCAAGCCCCCAAGGGTCAATGACATAATCCTTACTCAAAGGGCAAGGAAAGTAAAGCTTAGTGAGGCTGAGTGACTCACCAGGGAGTGAAGTGTCAGGGCTATCGGGGCAGAAGCCCAAGCCTCCCGGATTCCCAAGTCTCGAGCCTGCTGTCTCTCTAGGAGAGCTTGGCCTGAAAGGTGCCCTGCCCACCAGCCTGAGAAGCTGGGACTCCAGCAATGTCACCACAGAGCCCGTGGCAGGCAAGCGACCACAGATATCACACTGTAAAAGCAGTGCTACCTGAATAGGTGTCCTAAAGACAGGTTTGCACCCGGGCTCCAGAATGTTCAGAATTGTTTGAAATACATAAAATATGAAAAATTACTTAAGATCGTAGCAATAGAATAATGTGTAAGTAAAGTATGATTCATCATTAACATGGACTGTTGGGAAGCTGTGGAAGAGAATGAGATCGTGATACATGCACTGGTAGGAGAAGCACCTTTAAATCACACTTGTGGTCAAAGTGAGTTGCAGGGCAGAGCTCAGCTACCCATTTTAAAAATATGTACCTGAATGTTGGAAAACCACAGGAAGACACTGGCATTCCTGGACTGGGAATGGGGAAAGGGACAGGAGAAGAGAGGACAATGGTAAAATTTTTTTCTGGAAGTTTATATAAATGTTTGAATCTTCATAGTGAGAAAGGACTCATTACTTATGTAGTTGTAATTGTTTTATTCTCTTTAAAATACAAAAGAGAACATTTTAGTAACTACATTTATCTGGCAAAAGGGTATTTGTATTTTTATAAACATTAAAAATGCAATAGTGCACAAGGTAACTTCTCTTTGATTCCCCCTGCCGTCCACACACCCACAACCAGTTCTGGAATTCCAGGTAGGCAGAACGCACGCGCCATGTGCTAAAACCACCTGGACCATCCTAGCGAAGTAGGGTCCAATAGAGAACTCAAGTGACAACTACTCGAGAGAGTTCTGAAAATTCACTATATACTATTAAAATATTCATCCACTTTTCAAGAAGCCTCAACCTTAAGAGGAGCGAGCAGACAGAACAGCTCTGTCCAGGGGAAACGCCATGCCCTAAACACACCTCCCCGGGCTGTTGCGGAATCCGTGTACAGGGGCACTGAGACAGGAGGAAAGTTTAGCGGTGGTTTTGCCTTCAGACCAGGGAGAATGAACCCTGCGGCAAGTTTGCACCATCCCAGGAGGCCCCGAAGGCTGCTGTTAGAGGTATGAACCGTGCAAGAATGGAAGCTGGGCCATTTTGCATTCACCAAAAAGGAAAAAATGTGACTTTTTCTAGGTATATAAACAGCTCCTAGAAGACCTGTTACAGTGTTAGCCAAGTGACAATCCAAATCGACTAAAAGCTGAAATTATCAGGCAGCCTAGACCACTGTCTCATTACTTTGATAGTGCAAAAATGGCCTTTAATAACACATTGTCATTGTCGGATTTGACTCAGACACATCCGATGATGATGGCTATTAGTTTGCATTCTTGAAAATATGTCTAGATATCTGACAAGTTTTACATACAAATTAGAGCAATAACAAGAATTCAGGCTGGTAGCATGTCCTGTGATTGTCCAGGGCCCTAGTACAACCCATGGCAACATTTTCCTCCTGTTAGTGTCTACAGGGACAGAGAAAAATATCTGCAATAACAGTTTCTTTTGCTTTGAAAATGTGAAATCCTTAACCAGAGGGAGCCATTTCAGATATCCTTCCATAGCGCATGAAGAAGCCAGTGAGGTTTAACCTCAGGAATTAAAGACTTACATGCAAAAATAGCTCACTCTTAACAATTCTAACACATCATGCTTATTACTCCCTAAATTTGGCTTTTGTTTGGTTTGCTAATTATATTTCCTCCCAATCTGCAATTATCAATTTGCCCATCCTGTTTTACTTTATCCCATTATCCATGTAAGTATCATCTATTTAAGATTATTATCTCACGGAACGCCACCATCAGCAATATCTCCACACTGCATGCCAGAGGGCAAATGTCTGAGAAAAAAAAAAGAGAGAAAGGACAAAGAAAAGCAAATGGGCCATGGTTACAAGGGCTCTATCTTCTTGATCGATGACTGCATAGATGTGACCTCGCCTTCCTCCGGCCAACGCAGGGGAGGTGGCTGCAGATGGTGAAGGGGCGAGCACCGGGAAGACTGCTGCCGGAGCGCAGGGCATGCTGGGACTGAGCACCCTCAGAAGCCAGAGCCCCAGGCAGGGTGCCATCAACCTCCCTTCAAAGGTTGCTGCCCTCTACCAAAGAGGCAAGTGCCTGTGTTTCTTATCCGTTTTGTGCAGTGCTTGATGGCATGCCACACACCTGAGGTTCAAAAAAATACACACAACGGTGGTGAACACAGATTAAAATGAAGTGCGGTGGAGCCAAGCCTAGTAAGTCACCTTGAGGTCCCTGTCGTGGTGGGGAAGCCAGGCAGAACAAACGGGCTGGGAACCCTCCAAGCTGTAAGCCTCCGGCAGAGAGGCCTGGCCACCAGCATGTGCGGAGGAATTAGCTGCACCTTCCCTTTAATGTTCATCGGAAGCAAACACTGCTAATTTTCAGCACTTCGGGGCACCTTGGAGTCTTTCCAGGGATGCCAGTGGGGAGGTAGCAGCCTGTGGCTCCCTGGTGAAACTGAGGAAGCAGAACTTGGTGACGGAGTCCTGGGGTTTGTAACGCAGCCCGTGTCCAGGACCCGGCCCTTGCTCAGGGTTTCCTCTGCCTGTGTCTTGGGATCACATGGAAAGGGCAGAGGGGCATCCCCTCAGCAACTCTGGAGCAGGGTGTGCATAGCCTCGCAGTTGTAGTTAAAAAGCAATAAATCTTAAGGCAGGTAATGGATTCCATTTTGAGTGATTTCATTACGGGCATCCATTCTAAGAATCCATGTAGCACGGGCAGAATGACTGGAGAATCTGGCATAATGTGCTGCCTTTTTTCCCTGTGCCAAATTAACAGAGAAGGCCTTTGAAAGGGTGCTCGCTGGGGTTCGTCTATCATCAGAAGCATTACACAAGCCGGAACTGGAGCCCAGGGGCTCGCGCACTGTGGAGGTAACGCCGGTTGGGGTGGCTGGCTAGAGGGGTTCCACCAGGAAAGGAGCCCCGAGCAGGCTCGGGCCCGGGGTCCAGCGCCCTGTTCTCTCCGTTGGATCCTGGAAGGAGGAAACCACAGCGGGAGGAAGGCCTGGGGAGGCGTGAGAGGCAATGGCTTTTCTCGGAGACCCTTTTTACAACAGAAGTAACTCCTGGGCCAAATCGGCTCTAATAACAGAGCCTGTTTTATTTTCTGCACTTTACATCTAATTAGTGAATTGTTCTTCCTAGGGTCCTAATCTGTTAGGCTATAACACTTAAAACCCTCCATTGCTCCCCACTACTACTGAAAAAGGTTTAGAATTTTCACCCTGAAATTCAACATGCTTCCCAAACTTATATGCGTGCATCTATTGCTGAAGCTTTAGTTGAACTGCAGTTGTGATTCAATGGTTCTGCATGTGTCAGAAGCTCCCGAGTGGACAGGATCGGGGTAGCAAAGCTTGGGAACACTGATACACAAACTCCGGCTTGCGTGAGGATCACCAGAAGGTTCGTTCAAACAGCAGCTGGGCTCTGCCCCCAGCGCCTCCAACTCCTTAAGTCAGGGGTGGGGCTGAGAATTTGGAAATTAATGCTGTGGATCCAGGCAGCACACTAAGAATTATCCTTTCAGAGTAATGCTTAACTCTAGCTGCATATACCTAATTAAAGACGGGGAACTTGACACATATGTAATCCTCCCTCCAATCAGACTAATGAGACTGGAATCTAGGGAGTGGGACCCCAGCATCAAAATCTTCTTCTGCTCCCTAACTGATTTTTAACATGGGTTGAAAATCGTTATTCTAAACAACAACTTCCAGAACAATTTCATGCAGAGTCCAGAGGGGAAAACAGCACTATGGCCTCAAGCCCAAAATTGATTTGTACTGCCGATCCCGGGACTTTGGTTTAAGCTGGGTTTTTGCCCTAAAATAACCTAATCTCTGCACTGCCCAACCCCATCTCTCTTTTTTGGTATCTCTAGCTCCATGACTTTCGTCAAAGTCTTTCTGGAGGGTTCGTAATTCCAGTGGTGACTGAGCTTCTCCCCTACCCCCATTCTGTTCCAACAATCTTCTGGGGAAGCCCTGGTAAACCTGTGCCTGTACCCCAAGAACATGTGGACTCACTCACCCCGCCAGGCTATGAGCAGGAACTGGGTTTCACACTACTGGTCCTTCCCAAACCTTTAGGGGTGCATTTCCTGCCATAAAAATCTCTCATTTTGTACCTACTGAGTTGTTCTGAGTTTGTGTCTCTGCTGCCCTGAAATGCAAATTCTTTCCTAATCCCTCTACTTCAGTACTAGCCTTCAAGTCTACATTTCTTCATGTACAAAAATCGACATTTGTTCCAACACAGTCATGTCATCGTCTTCTGGAACATGACCCTAACTCTGCAAACCCCAGATTCTGGCGTGAGTCTCTGTAGACTTTAGTCTCCAAGCTCACAGGTTAATCCATGCATTGCGTCTGTGCCCCGACTGGCCAGTCAGCAGTAAGTCTCAAGTTCACCGGTTTACGGAGGAGGCGTTCATCTGTCATCCAAAGGTAGCTGCTTGGGTATTTACAATGGCTTAACCCTACTTTATCTTATCATTTAACCATTAATGTTAGCGATACTGTTTGCTTACGTTTAATCACATATCAATACTACTGCTTTAAAATGCAGTGTGCCTGTCATGTGTGGCAATGAGCATGCTAAACACGCCCACCAGGCTGGTGGTCTTAACTGGGGCTTATTTTGGGGGTAGGGCTTATATTATGAGCACCCTGAATAATCACGCTAGGGGTTTATTTCCAATGAGGTCTTATTCTGGGGCGGGAGGATGCTGTAGATGCAACCTTCCTGAGGGACAGATTGTGCTACACACTTCTCTACACACACCCACTCCCTAGAACACTCCTGTTCTGCTTCCCAAAATGCGGTCCACACAGCAGCAGTGCTGCGTCTCCTGCCTGCTCAGAAATGTGGACTCCGGGTCCCCACCCCACCCCAGCCCTGCTGAGTCTGAATCCACACTTTTAACAAGATCCCGTTTCCTCCTTAGGGGATTGAATATTAAAATAATGCAGAGAATGGATTCTGGTCTTAAGTGGGCTTTTAGGCAAGTTGCAAAATCCCTCTATTTCACGGGTTTCTGTCCCTAAAATCAGAACAATAACAGCCCTCACCTGGCGCAGAAGTGGGAGCAAAGACTGAAGCCATGCAAGGGAAACAGTCAGAACACCGTGACACTCAATAATACAGCATCAGCTCCTATTACCCAATTAAAACTAGTTAACTTTAATTGAATTTTAACTGCCACCTGGAATAGACAAGAAAAGAAAATACAATTCTGCACGGATTTCAGAAACATGAAATGTAAAAGGTAATAAATAAAAATATTAAAAACCCTTTAGCAACTGTTAAAGAGCATGTCGAGTAATTCCTGCGTTGAGCCCTGAGCGTCGGTGGCTGCAGCCTGGAAATCTCCGAGCCCCCTTTTCGGCGGCGGCGGCCCCGGGTTTTCCTGCAGCGCGCAGGGCTCGGAGGCCGCCTTTCTCGGGCGCTACCTAAAGGGCAGCTTCGTGGAGGAGTTTTGTCTCTCACACCCCCAAACCTCCGGTGCCGCTGAAACGCCCTCCGCGGCCTGCACACGCGGCCTTCCACGGTGGAAACGTGTGCACATACTGCCCCCTAGGGGATCTCCCCCGTCATGACCCCCAAGACCAACGTTCCCTGGCCTGGGGCAGCCAAGCTGGCTCAGAGGTGGGGGGCTGGGAGCCCCACCGCGGGGTGGCCCAGCCGCGATGTGAGCTCAGGAATGGTGTCTGCATCAGAAGCCGACTTTACTAGAGTTTCCAACAAAATCCCATCACTCTGACCACGTGTGACCCAGACTTCCTTCCCTCAGGCGTTAAGGATAACGGCGTGGGCTACAGGGGCCGGAGTGAAAGCCTACATTGGTGGTGGTGACACCTTGAACACACAGTGGCCACCGGCGTGGACAGGACACGGTCACGCCCCACACGGTAGACCCAGAGCTGCAGGCTAGCAAGCGCTGACACTGGCGCCGCAGGTGATCACGGAGAGACCCCTGTCCCTGTGCGCAGGCGTGTGTGGTCCCTCTGAGGAAGAGGGCCAAGGTCCCACCTGCGCTAGACTGGGGTCACGCTGGGGGCTCGGATTCGTGGGCTGCCCCTGGACGTGGGGAGGGGGGCCACCCTGGTCCCTCCAGAGGTGTCCCGATGTGCACCTCATCTCCTTGGTGACCCCTTTACGGGGACTTTCCTTCTTGCCTTTTTCTTTCTTCCCTGGCGGATTGCAGCTATTGTTCGCTTTGTTTGTGTTTGTCTTTGTTCGTTCCCAGCAGTCTAGGCCTCTCTAGGGAGCCATACCGCTTGGGTGAGAGAATAGGGTCCCGCAAACCAATCCCTGCCCGGCTTCCCGGTCAGTCCTCAACAACACGCAGACTGCAAGCCTGTGGTGCAAATGTACCAGGAAAAGGAAAGGTAATATTTAATTTGGAGGTAGAAATGAAATGTATATTTAGATAGAGAGAGAGAGAGAGAGAGAGAGAGGGAGAGAGAGGGATCCAAAAGAAAAGTAGCATGATATTTTTTTAAACAGATGGTGTTACCCTCTTATGGGGGACCCTAGAGAATCTTGCAAATCTCAGAAAACTCATTACACCGCTGGCCTTTAGAGAAGAGGCTGAAAATGCACGCGAAGCAGTCTCAAAGACCAAGGCTGCCCAAGCTGCGTTTCCTTGTACTAATAAATGTCTGGAAGCTCATGGCCTCCACTCTGAGCACCTCTTGTAATTGTAGAGGCCAAGGGTAACTTGTATTGATTTCATGATGTCTCAGTAATTTAGTATTAAAACATTTATACAAGTATTTCTTTTCATGAAGTGCGGGCATACATTGTTGACCTTGGCTTCTCTCTCTCTCTCTCTCTCTCTCTCTCTCCATGTCTGTGTATATACACGTGTGTGTATTGCCACAATCTATGCAATAAATGGTGTCTGACACTTATCGTGGGTCCAGAGTGGTGTAGTGAGAGCTACGAGGAAACTTTGAGCCAAAAACCTTTGACCTTGAGGCCCTCAGGAAATCCAGCTGACTTCATCTGAACCCATGAATGTACAACGTATTTTTTCCCCCTGTAAACTTTCCTCACTGTCCTCCCTGCCATCTCCTAGTCTCCTCTGCTGACTGCCTTTGCTCATTGCTCTGGTGAGACATAGCCTAAGTTTTGCTCTCCATGTGCCTTGGAGACGGCTGAGTCTCTTTGTGATGTTGCTTGTGGGGCTCGACTTTCAGGGACCGCTGTGCATCCTTAACCTCTGAACCCTCCCTGGGACTCTTTCTGAGATCGGGATCCAACAGATGCTGAGGTCTAAAAGGACACTGTCCAGCCCAGCACGCTCCACATGAGCACACACCAAGGGTGATTCGGAGTCACAGTGTCAAGCCTTGTCTGGAGTTCTCTGGGGCTTAGACGGAGAACGGTAAGTGAGAGGCAGCCGTCTACGTGGGGCCCTCTGCTCAGTTCATACGAGCTCACCCGCCCTTTCCATCAGCAGAACACTAGGTCCCAGGAGCAGCACAGTGTGAGTCCAGCTCGGCGCTGAGCTGTGTGTGTGTCCTGCTCTCTGGAACCTCCAGCGCTAGGAGAGAGGCGTGTGGTGAAGCACTCAATGAGGAGACCCAGTGGGCGCCTCAGCGCGCACCGACGGTGGAGTAAGCACCACTCACTTCTTATTTCAGTTCATCTTTATAACAACCTTTGTTACCCCTCAGAAAGGGGTCTCACAAGGCTAAGTAATTGGCTCAACAACTGCACGTAGTGACAACAGAATTTAACTTCCAAGCCCGTGTCCACATGCCGTGTGCCTTCCCCTTGGTATAAGTATCCCTATTTGAGACCCTCCCATGTCCTCCTTTGGGAAGAAAAATGAGTAGCTCATTTCAGACTGCAGGGAAACTTCCTGTCAAGTCAGAGTTAACAGTTGAGGCCTTATGTTTCCTATCTCTGTTCTAGATCAGTCCTTGGCACCAGGGTGCACTACCACCAAGGCAATGCCAACCTTCAGCGGCGGCTTCTTAGCTCAAGACAGAATCTAAAACTGCAGCACACTGAATGCCTTAGGAGCCAACGGCAGAAACAGCCATGCTGAGTCCTCCAAGTGCTCGTCAATGGTTTCCTAACAAATGGCTTCATTTAGACTCTGCTGCAGGTCAGCCCTGCACATCCACCCCAGGCTGCTAAAGGCCACACTCCTGCACTCTCTTTCCTGTCCTGAAAGATGACGCTGAAGCAGTAATAAGCCTGCAGGAAGCCACCCAGACAGGAAATACAGCCCCTTGGGCGTGTGCACTTGTGGAAGAGTTTTAGAAGACCACTGATCCCCCAGGAAAACACTGACTGGCTACTTCCATGGCCAGAAGCTACTCGTGAGCTCGTTGGTGGAGAAGGCAGGTGGGGATGGATTTCTAAATGTACTTTAAAATGAGATGGCAGGTAGGGTGTAGTTTTGCCTTGTCAAGCGGTGAGAGGAGTGCTGGTCAGGATTTCCTGGAGCAAGGGCAGAGCTGATGAAGCTTATTTTTAGATGGTACTGATATTTTTAGTGAAAGTTCAACCGCTTTTCCATTTTGGGGATGTGGAGGGAGAAGCAATGACTTCCTGGAATGAGTCATTTCCTCTCTCCTGGTAAAGAGGTTTAGCCGTGCGCAATGTCACAGGAAGTGCCTGGAGATGGTCAACACTGCTGACATAATGGGAACTCACACTGCTGGTGTGTCAGGACACACATATTCCTTCCGGGCCCCTCAGCCAGGTGAGCAGGGATGCTTCCTGTTTTTGGCTCACAGAGGACCTTTTCACTTCCGGGAGCTGCTCTGGAGAACAAATCATGAGAACTGCTAGAGTAGGCAGCCAGAGCTAGGGACACTAGATGATGATTTGGTGGGAGGGATTAGCACTGTGCCAGACTGCTGAGTCATCTCACCTTTGTGAGATGTGTATGGAGACCCAGTGAGTTGGTTCCAATACCATAAAGCAGACCTCATCACAAATGAGATCCTGTGCCAGAGACGCCCTCAGTGCCTGGATCTCATCCATTCCTTAATCTGTTTAGCTAATGCCATTGATTTCACCTGATGTCTCCTGCAAAGCTGGTTCCTCACTGCTCCCTCTGCCGTGCGCATGTCACAGCTGCCCATCACCCAATGTAGATATCAGCCGCTTGCCTGCTCCCCCTGACAGTACTCTCTCCTGTGTGGCTCCCCCTCCACGATGCTGGTGGGATGCGCAGTGCTGGGGAACTCATGGCACACTTCTCTTCTTCTTTGTCCAGAGCGAGCTCACTAATTGGTCATGACACTTTAACTGCTAGGCCCAGACGCCAGTGACCACACGGTCTGTCTTAACGTTGTCCTTCAGCTCTCATGACCAATCAATTGGAAGTGGCATTTGACATACAGTCAATTTGCCATCTTGGCGCTCCTTTTATCTTCCTAAAAACTAGACTTGATTGTGTTTCTTCCCTGATAGGAGACTTCTGCTGTCTTCCTGGTGCTTTCAGAATGAATTCCGAGTGTCTGGGCAAGTGAAGGACCTTTCACAACCTCTCCTCCCTGCTGGAGACCGCAGCTGTGGGCTGGAGATGAGCACACAACTCCTATACCTCTGGTCACCCTCCACCAGCTCCCCCTTCCCTTCTGCAAGGCTTCGATGGACTTTGAACTCTTTTCCAAATACCACACACTTGGCTTTTGTGCGACTCTTCACTTTGCCTAGGGCGGTTTTTAGATTTTCCTTTTCTGCCTGGCTGTAAACTCTCCCTTGTTTTTTCAAACCCTTGACATTTTTCTCTTCTGTCTCCACAATTCCACTAGGGAAAATCAGTGCCTCCTCTGTTCTCATAGGCTTCTGCTTTTACCTCCATGGAACCATGTGTTATCATGCTGTATACATGTCATAATTACTGTAGTTATTATAATAATTATATGTGTGGTAATTATAGTCATGAATTTGCTCATTAGTTCAACATACTTTTTGATGGCCTTCAATGTGTTGTGTTATTAACAGTTAAATTAATAGTCAGAATAGATGTGTAATGAATATTTATTGAGTGAATAAATGACACTTCCTTGCTAATCTGTAATACCTTTTGTTTTTCTATAGTACTTCTTCAAAATCCTAAGAAGTCATGGGCAGGAGTAAGTCTTTATCAAGTATCATAGAAACTAGTAAAGATTAGTATTTTTCAAACTTAGCTTCACAAATATCAACCAGATAGACAATTTAAATGCGTGGAAGAAGCAAGCCCTCCCCGTGAACCAGCGCCATGCACGGGCCAGTGCTGCCGGGGGTCGGGGGGGGGGGACAGTCACACCCCAGCCCCTTCCGGTGCATGGGCTGGGAATAAGAAGAGCCATCACCAGCCCCAGCCCCAGCCCCCACCCCTGTAAGTGACTGGCTGATCTGAAGAATCACAGGCTGTGGTGGTAGCTATCGAGGTGAAATGCAATGCGATGCTTGTGGTGTTTGGTGTTTCACTGACTGCAGGTCTAGGGCCAGGGGTCTGGTCATCTATTCAGAGTGTGGCATCTAGGAGGGATCTCATTCTGAGGGTGGTGGCCATTGTTAATTCCATTATCTGATTTAGAAGTCCTATAATTATTTTCATTGTTTTGTTGGGTTGGGTTTTAGTCTGTTTTGTTTGACTTTGTTATACCCGATGGCATGGGCAGCTATTTCAAAGATAGCAAAATATATTGTGGTAGCCATTTTGGATTTACTGTTGTCTTGTTTTGAAGTCCTGTATTGCATTCATTGTTTGTTTTTATTGGTTCTGTTCCATTTGTCTTGTTTGAGTTTTACTATGTCTGAAGGCATCTACAGCTATTTTGAAGACAACAAGAGGCATTATGGTTACCATTGTTGATTTCATATTGTTTCAAAGTCTGTGTCATTTACACTGGTTTCTTTTGATTGGCTTTGTTCTAGTTTGCTTGGTTTTATTCTCTTTAAAATAAAAACAAATAAAAAAACAATTTAGAAGTGTGACGACCTGATTTTAGCTTATTCTCCTCCCATCTGTGTTTGCCTTTCCCTCCTCTCTCTGTTCTCTGTGTTGTACCTTAGGGTGACCATCAATCTCTTTTACTTTTACTTCAGACTGTTCTCTTTTACTTCAGACTGTTCCAGTTCGGGTAGTAAAAGCCCCACATTCTGGAAACCTCCTCAGTCCCAGACACAGCTTGCTCACCCATTCTCTGCGCACATCTGTGTGTATCCCTCAAATAATGACCTTTAAAACTTCAGTCAGTGATCATCCATAGTTTCACTTTGTGTTATATAACACAGGTTTTAAAATATTGTTGTTGTTTTATAAAAATAAGGTCAGATTCAATTATATTATGTTATAAATACATCCCTCATCTGATTTGCCCACTAACGAAAGATCACTCCAAGCTGACTAGAATAGTTCTAGTTCATTCCTTTTATTGGTTGTGAAGACTTCATGATGGGACTATTCTATGAGATATCATCTTTCATTGCTTGATGGACATTTGTTTTGGTTCCAAATTTTCCACTTTAAATGTAACTAAATATCTTTGTGTCCTTTTATTTCTGTAAGATAAATTTTCAAGAAAGGAATTGCTGAGCTGAATGCTAAACGTAATTTCAATTTTTATAATTATTGCTGAAGTGCTTTCCTAAACATTTGTAAGAGAACCCATTTCTGCTATCCTATGTATAATATCTTTTCTATAACCTCCCCTCTAGTCCGTCATCACTGGGCTTGACAATTCTTACTAATTTGAATGTCTGATGACTGTAAAGTGTCATCTCACTAATACTTTTGCATTTTCTTGACTATTAGTGAATCTCAACATATAGATATAGATATAGATATAGATATAGATATAGATATAGATAGCTAGTTAGATTTGATCCTAAGTGATTTGTCTACATCTTTTACCTAGTTTTCTAATGGATTACTTTCATCTTTGATGATTTAAGAATATTTTACATGTTATAGGTACTATTTTAAACCTTGCAAGACATTTTCCCATCTCTGACATGCACCTGCAGTTTTGTTTATTACATCCTTTTTCATATTAATAATATACACAACACATGTGTATTCACACGTGGTGTCTTTTCTTACTGAGTTTCTGACTTCATAGTCTTGGCTGGGAAGTTCTACTCAGTCCATAGACATGGAATCTCCTGTGTTTTCTTGAAGGATTTTTTTTTTTACTTTATTACATTTAACTGCACAATTTTTGTTGTATGTAGTCTGATCCATGTAGCATTAGACTTTCTGTATTCTCTGTGTTACTGGTAATTGTTAAAACTCCTTCATTTACCCGTAGGCCCATCTGAGTCCGCCATGACACCTCCCTCTTCTCCTGCGTTTACATCTTTCCATGAGTCTCAGCCCAAAAGCTAACATTCCCCAAATTCTCTCAATGGTGTAAACAACTCTACTCCAAGTTGATAAATCATTTTTATGTCAATGCAACCACAATATTTTAGTAACATAGATTGTGGTTCTATTCATTCATTCATTCATTCTTTCTTTCATTCCTTTGTTGTAGGGATTGAGTCCAAGGCCTCATGAATGCTAAGCACACACTCCACCATATCACCTCACCCCTGTAATATTTATTTTTGAATTTTGGTCATTTAATGTCTACCACTTCTCCTTTTAAACACAGTATTCTGATTTTCCTCTGGGAAATTTCTTTGCCTACTCTTCCCTGTGGCTGTGTGGAATCGACCCCATGCCCAGATTTAAGGGTAAATGGAAGGTACCTTCTTAAGTTGCTGAGGATATTACCTGCCTTCGCAGCCATCCTGGCTGGAGGACCTATGTCAATCAAAGCCAGGAGACCCAAGAGGGCACTCTGGGGCACAGAAGCCTTTTCCATTCCCTACTGGTTTCAAACAGAGAATGATGTACTGCTGAGATATGCACCAGAATCCAGAAATTGAAGATAAGAAACTAGACCGTAATCTTATTGTTTGAGTCCTAGATAAAATTGTGAAGTGGACCCCTTGACTATTTAATTAAATGAACCAACAAAATTCTCTCACTTAAAAAAGCTATTTCAGGTCAGTTTTCCTATCTCTTGCCACTGAGCATCTTAATATGCAGGGTCTTTCTTTTCAGCTGTAGTGATTTCAAGGGGCTTCTGAAGGTGTATATTCACTCCTCCAATTATCATACATGGTGAAGGTGCTCTGGGTTTGATCGTAAACCACATCCATCCTGGGGACTCAGATGAGCCCACGGGGCGAGCTGCCATGGTGAGCCTGCTGGCTTGCGTTCACACAAGGGGCAGAGCTTGAGAAGCCCACCTGAGGGGGTGAAGGGGGAGGAAGCCAGGCGCAGAAGCTCGGACTGATTGGGGCAGGAGTGGTCCCAGCCTGGGACTGATCCTGCTTCCTCACGTTGGAGCCTTTGCAGAGGAGACCATGTGTGAAAATGGAAAGACCCCACCGGATGTTCCGGTTCCATCTTTGGTTCATAACACAGGTACCGTGACCAGTCCTGACCCCATTTCACTCCAGTTTGAGACTAGGAGAGTAGCAGCAATAAACACAGGTTTCTGTGAGGAGACACTGTCTATGGGACTCAGGGTGCTTGGTGGACAGGCCAGGTCTGGCTGGCGCATTGGAAGCCACCAGGAGTGGCAGCGGTGCCAGCAGACAAGCGGCACCTGAAGGCCCCAAGGCCGCCTGGCAGAAGGAGCAGAGTGGAGAGGAAAGAGCGAGAGGCCATAGTAGACCCACTGCCCCTGTTGTGAGCATGTGCGCGACACCTCCAGAAGACCTAGCAAAACCCCAGCATGGGGTGAGGGAAGGACTCTGGAGAGAGACCCGCAGCTCCGACCTGGTAGATGGGAAAGAGACCCTGCGAAAGCTGCCTGTCACCCGTGAACTGTGAAGGCAGATCACAGGACACTAAAGCTTTGCTCTGCTAGGATACTGTCCTCGCTTTTCTGTGCCTGTTTCTCTCCAGTGGGTCTTTTATAAGGCAGGTATCTTCGAAACACCCCCTCCCCCACCACCGAAGAAGGTCTTCCCTGACCCCAACTGGCCAGAGTCCAGCACAAGTCCTCTGTGTTCCCGCAGCACCCACGCTTTCCCTTGCGCGCTTGTCCTCCCGTAATCCTTGGAAGGATCTGCCCCCTGCTCCATTTCCTCGGGGCGCCTTACCTAGAACACACCATGTGCTCAGTAAACGTCTGCACCATTCCCAGTTGGATTTGGAGGAGAAAAAAAATAGATGCTCTCCTTGAGACAAAACGCGTTCAGGAAGAGTCTGATTCAGTCACCCCATTTCATTTGCAAGAGCTTTGTGGGTCCAATGCTGATCTTTTGTTATTGTTCCTGCTTTACTGGGAAATCACAATTTATTTTGCTATTTTTTCTAGACTGGGGGGATGTGGCTGGAAATTGAAGGAATCTGACTAGGGTTCTTGAGTTAGTGACCCTAATCTCTCGTACCAGAACTACTCTTTCTTTTGTGAGGACCATATAGCCAAGAAAGAGTTAACTTATCATGACTTTAGGAACAAATTGCCTCATTCACAAAAGAGAAACATTCTCCCAGAAAATAGGATGTCAGTGGGTTATTCTCTCTCAGACCCATGGATTAATATGCACGCGGGGGCATCCAAGGGGAGAAAATGTAGTATCAACGTATCTGAGGGCAGCGGCTGCTCCTTCCACCTCGTCAGTTATGGTCTCCTTCTTACAGGCATCCTCCGAAGCTGTCTCATGCCTCCTTCACTTAAGCCTACTATGGAACTTTTTATTATTAAATATGTGAGCGCACTGTAGAATGAGGGTGCCCTCACCTTGATATTGACTGAATCAGCTCGTTCTTCTCTTTCACACAAATGCTGGCAATTGAAGGAGTCTTTGAGCTGAAGAAGACCTTCCGATTCCCTTTTTTATGACCTTATCATAAAATGTTAGTTTTATGCAGTGATACAAGGGCTTGTAAACTACACAAACATGGCTGTTTTTTTTTCCTTTTTTACAAAAAAGCAGTCAAATTTATGATGCTCATTGAAAAAGAGAAGCATTGGCTTTAGTAAGCCAAAGTGAAGTTACTAAAAGTGAAAAAAAAACAACAAAGCAAAACAGAAAAGCCTCTGAGGTGCGAGCGCTCCTTTCCTTGATTTATATAACTAGTCCGAGATGCTTTGCAGAGGAATCTCTGAATGCATTTGTTATTACTGATTACATTGTCCTGGAAGTGGATATGTTTTATGGAATAGCACACCTGTCTCTCTTGCACACCCACCCCCTTCCACAACCAAAGGCTGAGGGCAAGTCTAAGTGTTCCGCAAGGTGACAAATAGAATGATAGACCTGATGAATATTCCATGACCTTGGGTTTTTCTCTTAGGGTTGTTCCTCGACAAGTCCCCAGAATATTGGGCAGAGAAAACGCCCATCAGGACATGGATGAGGCATCATCAACACCCCCAAGCAGGAGTCACAGCTCTTGATCTCTGGGCTCCTGAGCATGTCACTCAGAGTGAACCTCGGTGCCATCTCAGCTGTTCGAAAGCCACGGTCTGAGGAGCAGGCTGTGCCAGGCCAGGCCAACACTGGGCGTGGGAAATACGATGACATGGAAAAGAAAACGGGGCCCCCTTCTGAAGAGAAGAGCAGGCTTCAGCCAACCGGGTGCTCTGGGATGATCCCTAACTCTTGGCAGGAAATGTGTCACCTGTTTTCCCAATAAAATAAATTTCCCCAAAGACGACTGTAACACACCAGTGATTCCCGTGCACCCACAGGCTCAGTTTCCCCAGTTCTGTGTCTGCTGTGGCCCTACGTGCACTAGCAGAATGCTCCAGTCGTCACTGCATGCTGCCAACAGGGGTGCCCGCCAGCCCTGAACTACTGACCACCTAATTCCTCACCAGGCACTCTGCCCCATGGAAGAAGAATGGCACATTCCCGGCTGCCTGGCATCCGAATGAGATCAGACATCATCTCACCAGTGCACAGAGATGAAAGTGAAAACAAAGTGTGAGGAATCAAAAGGAAGTTGCAGAATGCACGGCAGATGCTGTTAGATTTGTCTAGCAGAGCCCACGTGCCAAGCCGGTGATGGATGACACCAGTGAGGAGGTTAATAGCTCTGGATGCTGCTGCCCCAGCTTTTTCAAAGTAGGCACAGAACCAACACTAAGGTCACACAGCAGGGGTGGCCAAACGAAGCAAGTGGGCTTTTCAAAACAACTAGCGCGTCATCTGCTCCCAGAGCCTCAATGGCAGAGGCAAAGGAAAGCAAGAGGAGTCGGTGGTCCTGGGATCATTTGGGGTCCTTTTCCTGCCAACCCCCTTGAAGGTGACAGGTTTTGAGTGACAAGCAGCTTACAATGAGGTCTGCAGGATGCACTGACAGGCCTACTTTACGTCAGGAATATTTTGGCCTTAATTTATGCTCTAAGCAATGGCTGAGCCCAGGTCCATTACATGTCCACTGCAGATGATTTATGTGGGTTTCGTGTCTTTGGACTTTAATTATTCACATGATTATCAATAAAAAATAAGGGCTGAACCCTGTCGAATGTGAATGGATTGGCAGGGCAAACAGCTGGTTGTAGCTACTGTATTTAGATAAGGAAGGTCAATCACTGTCTTTTTATCCACATCAGGTATGAGAACAAATTCACAAGGAAAAGTTACACTTTCCCTCCCTTTTTCACAAACACACACACTGCCAACCTGTTAATCAACGCCCTGACGGCAGAGAAATGTCTCTGGGAAGCATGTGCCAGATATCAATTGCTATTGGCTGAAACTCAATAGGCTGAAATGAATTGATGCTGCCTTTCTCTTCCGTGCAGTGCAATTGCTGATCAATAGTGAGTAATTGAACATCACTCTGTGAAGAGGAGAATGCTGAACCAGGGGTATCACAATGAGTTATGGTACATATTAATCACTGTCTAACCATTTCATCAATAAAATTTCCTTCCAACTACCCGCTGTGGGCATGGTGCCATGAGGGGACCCAGGCTTTTCTCTCTGCAGGGACTTATTTGATGGTTCAGGTGGCGTGGCACACGGAATCCTAGCTGAGTCCTCCCTCGCTCATTCGTGTGAGCGTCACCCTGTGAATGGCACAGGGCGCATGGTGTGGAGTGGGCAAAGCTCTAGACCCAAGGGAGAAGGGAAGGGACTAAACAACAGAAATTCACACCACACGCAGCTTTCCCCCAGAAGCAGCGTCGGTTTCAGCTCTTGTTCTCTCTCTTTACCTAAGAAATTGCCAGGGGACCAGTGAAAGACAGAAAAGAAGTATTTTATAGTCAGGCCCAAGAAAAGGTTGAATTATTCTCAGGATGAACATGGAAATACTCAGTAATATTCCCTTTTGCCAGAAACGCACACGCTGGCTGAGGGGCAGCGCGGAGGGTCTGAGGCCAGCGGCCCATTTCTAGACGCTGCACGGGGCACTTCTGGCTTGTGGAATTCGGTGGGGTACGGAGCATGTTTGCTGCTAAACAAAGGTGGCCTGGCGTTCTCTTCCTCCGTCTTTTAGGGAACTGAATTTTCCTGGACTGGAAGATTGAACGGTTAATTCTCATTTTTGTTTTCTAAGCTTTAGCCAACTTGTTCGATCAAAAATCCTTTTTGTAATCTAGTGTGTTTTTTGTTGTTGTTGTTGTTGACGTTTGTTTGCTTGCTTGTTTTTTATCCCTGTATTTCTCTCCCTGACGTCTCTTTCTTTTTCATTTGAGCACTTTGGATAAGATAAATTTTACACCAGCAAGAGGCAGAGTCCCTAAAGAGCCACGGTGGGACTCTCCTGAAGTAGGACCCCAAGGCAGTTTTTGTGGTAAAACAACACTGATACCTTGGAAGCGCTGAGTCCAGAGCTCCAGGAAGTCGCCTCCCCAGGGGAGGCTTGAGAAGGGAAAATGACAGGGAGCCTGCAAGGTGGTAGAACACAGGCAGATACAGAAGATGGCTTCCCCCCTTGTTAAACCCAGACCCTTGGGAACAGCTCTGCAGTTGTGATGTGGTTTCTTAATCAACACTTTCCCAATTAGTCAGACACTCAGCAAGTTAAAGAGACCTTGTAAGAACAGGAGGCTGAGCCTCCAAGGGCCTCTGCAGTCTCCTCGGGCAGCCCCCAAGTCAAGCAAATGTCACCAGCATGCTGTAACTTGAGCCACTTTCTCGAACCTGTTGTGGAGTCTCTTGGGTGACTCTCTGGCTGCCTTTTAGGCCGCGCAATCCTCTCCAAGTCTTTCCTCAGGAGGACTGTTTGGAAATGGTTAGCGCAGGAAAACAGCCCCCTCGCCAGAGCCTACCCACCCTAGTGGACGACAGCAGCTTGGAGGTTTGCCCAGGTTTGAAACTCCAGTGGGAAGTTCTTGGGTGTGCCAGGCTACGGGAAATACACCACAGCCAGTTCTCAAAGTGAGATTCCCTCAACTGCCTCCCTGACAGTGAGTTAGAGATGAGGCAGAGCAGCCCCGCTTGGAGAGCTTAGGGTTTCCTGTCAGCCCCGACTGCAGAAACGAGAGCGAGAAAGGAAAATGCTGAGGTGCTTCTACAAAATACCTTCCCACGATATTTTACCTTGGTATAATTGTTTTCACTGTTGGAAATATTTCCATCTTTTATTTGATACTGTCACTAACCATGAGGCAAACAATACAAGTAGTTTGGACACCAATTTATAGCTGAGGAGAGAGGTCGAGTTACCTACTTTATATCCTCACCAAACTGGAACTATAAAATGAAGTTTGGGGGTTTTAAATACAGGGTTTTTTTTCCCTTTTTTATGCCACTTCATAAATTTTATCAACAAGAGAGTCAGTGGAGAACATGTCTAAGCATCTTTTAAAAAAATTTTTTAAGGCCTTCTTTGTTTTTAAAACCAAAAGATACTTAGCAAAAAATTATCTGTATTTTTTCTTCAACCTCTGCCCCCAAGTGTAGACAGGACCTTTAAATCATTCCAGACAGCTAAGAAAATCTCTTATTTTTAAATATCCCAAGAGAAAGAGATTCCTCAACTCCTATGGGTAAGTTTTCCTGGTGTTTCACATTTCTCAAAGTCAGGAAATTCTTTCTTCTGCCCTAAATCCCTAATGCTGTCCTATGAGCCCATTTCCTCCTGCTGGGTCTCTGGTGGAGAGGCTGAACAGC
Organism: Hydrochoerus hydrochaeris; assembly: GCA_004027455.1. Classification (NCBI taxonomy): domain Eukaryota; kingdom Metazoa; phylum Chordata; class Mammalia; order Rodentia; family Hydrochaeridae; genus Hydrochoerus; species Hydrochoerus hydrochaeris. Next base: position 129,310 of record PVLA01004550.1, on the reverse strand, counting down.
TGGCTGTGCTCCTGCACACGAGAGATCATTTCAAAGAGGAGCAGAAGGCCGTTAAGTCGCTCTGAATCCTTTTCTTCCACAGGTTCAGTAATCCCTATTCCTCTCCCCCTTTCTCATAAGTCTCATTTTCCAGTCTTTGAAACGCTGCGCTGCCTTCTCCCACATAACTCACAGTTTCTGTGGAGATACTGGATGAGGGAGAGGGCGACCTTTGCTGGAGGCAGCTGGGGCCTGGAGCAGGGACTAAACTACGAGTGGCCAGTCCCCACTTCATACCTGGACACCGCTGGGGGCCCTGCCCTGGCACTGAGGAATCCAGTGTTCTCAGGAAGCTGGATTGGACAATTAGCACATTAAATACAAAACGCCCCCAGAATTCCAACAGTGTATTGGCAAAAGCTGTCTGGAATATCTCAATTTGTATCCAAGGTACTCACTTTTTGGGCTTAGAATGTCACTAAAGCTATGTCAGAAGCTCTCTGAAATGACTAACTGGGGAATTTTTCTCAGCTAGGAGATTCCAGAAAACCCTTACTTGTTACACACTTGTTCTTGTATGACACTCTAATGCAGAATGGGTGCACGAAGGCACAGGCTTTTTGTGACTCCATGATTTTTATTCTCCATTTTACATTTAGCCATTGACTTAACATGTAATTATTATAAAAATCACACAGTGCATAGGACCAAAATGTCAAGTAGCTTTAAATAAAAGAACAAAAAACGATGGAATAACTTTGAACTTGAGTCTATTTTACATTCTTGCTGAATTCCTTCAGAAATAGCTACAGGTGTTCCAGGAATGAGGTCAGAATGTCACAGAGGATGTGGTGAAGCGATATTTCCTAAGAATGGTGCATCTGCTATGAATCTAGGTCTCTAGGTCCACAGCAGGCCTAAGGTCTTTAACAAGACAGGAGCGTATTAACTTTGTTGGGGTCCAGTTGGCACCTGTCAATAAGCTAAAGACTTTGGCACAGGCTTTGGAGTAAGATAACAAGAAAAACAAACAGGCTGCAGAAGGTCCCAGGATTTCAGGTTGGAAGGAGCCCAGCTGCCTGGGCTTTTGGTGGTAACACATGCCATCATGCTCACCACATACTTTTTATTCTTTTATTTAGCCAAACACAGTGACTGAAAGCCTTTTGAAGGTGTGCTATGTAGACATTTGATTTTTATTTTAAGGTGTGATTGATGAAGATAAGGGATTTAAAAAGTCTTCATAAGACCTATTCACAAGGTCACCCAAATGACCTTTCCCTAGGCAGGAAGCAATTACCCACTTGTTTATCTTCTTCATTAGGACCAAATGACCTTCTTCAAACAATGTCATCTCATTCCCACTGGCAGTTTGGTTTCTCCTGGGGGTGGGGCTGGGAGTGGAGGGACTCAGTAAGAAGCAAAACCCTGGGGTTACTATTAACAACCTGAAATCTTATTCCCCACCTCTGTTCAAGGCCTTGGAGAACCAGGTTCTGAGATATGGCTTCCCAAAGTCTTCCAGATGGCTCTGTGTTTGCTGTCAGAGCTCTCCCTATACCACACATGGAGCAGAGCACAAAAAGCCATACAACAGGGAAATGTCTCCCTCCTGTTGGAGGTTGGTATTCGCAGTGCCCAAGTCATCGTTGATGTGGAAGTGGGCACCGTGACTTTAGGGGAGGTCTGGCTGCTGGTGTGAAACCATGGCTTAACTGACTGACTAGCCTATGGTTTGCCCAGGTTAAGAAATTTCCAGTGCTCAATTTCTCCTCCGTTAAAGGATCTCATAAGACTCCTGCAGTTATAAAAACAAAATGGGGTACTGCCTGTAAAATTCTTAACACACTGCCAAAGGTACTGTTTTTATTACTATAGCTGGAAAAAATAAATAAGCCATGCCTTCATTCCTCAGCTTACCTCCTCCCCTCAAGCAGCTGGTGTGGAGGTGAAGCTGTCTTCTGACCATCAGCAGCCTTCCTGGCACCAGGCAGTTCTTTGTTCTTGAGGGAGGAGCCCTTAGCTCAGCCAGCTCCTCTACTCCTGAACCACTCTAATAGTGTCTAATATTAGGAGCGCCATTGCCTAGCAGTTCATCACTTATGGATCTGAAATCTCCCAAATAAAAATGCCACAGCATGGAGAAGAGAGAACATAGACCGACACCCTCTGGTTCTCCACAACCTGGTACAGCTTAGCTCATTGCCCTGGCTCAGAGATTCCCAACAGATGATACCACATCTTCAGTGACGTCCACTCTCTGTGGTATTGAGTTTAATTCCAATATACTGGTTATTTAGATGAATATTACCTAGATACCCCTAAACTTCTAGAACACAGTGTCAAAGACTGAGGAAGAATGACATTAAACTATCGACTGGGGCAGGCAGTTCTAAGTGAACTGACTGGAGAAAATCAGTCCTATTATATCTCTCCAAAAATTAGCTTTAAATGGTGTATGTCTTTCCTCACTTCTTGGAAGAAACTCAATGTGGTCTTTCTTATCTAAGGCAAGAGGCACCTGAGAATATGCCAGATCTTTATTCTTTATTTATTTTTTTACAAATCTCTGATCAAAGCAAGAAAAATATTCCTGTAGTTCAAGGCTCAATGTGGTCCTGGAGTGAAGGATCAAATTTCTCTTTATGATTTTCTTCGCTAGACACTTTCAGGGGAAAATCATTTAGTCTTGGTACAAGTGAAAGACTCGTTTGGGTTTGACCTGCTTAATTCTCCCTGAGTTAAACTGCATAGGGATAAAGAAGCCTTAAAAGAAGATCCAGGCTGTCTCAAGAAACTGTGGCTCATTAAAAAAGGAAGCTCTTGACAAGATTCCCTCCCACCACCCTTTTAAACACACCCCCATATTGAAGGCAGTAAGAGGCTCGGGGACACAGCTTAGTGTCAGAATTCTTGCTTAGCTAGCACAAGGTTCTAAGTTCTGTCTCTAGCAGCAGAAAGAAAAAAGTGACTTTTTAGGATGACTTCACTCCAGCTTTGGTGTAAAGCACACAGAAGATTAAACCCTTTGAATGGCAAAAAATTTAAAAGCAAATATTTTGGATACAAATGCAAATTCTTTTCATTCTTCCTTCCTGGTTTAACTGCTTCTAAAACTTATTTTCATGAGTTGAACAAAGTGGTAAGGAAGGAAAGAAAAGTCCTGCTTGTTACTGCTAAACACCATGAGGAGTTTATTTGCTGTCCTCCCTGCTACACACAGCACTTTGTTGGTCAGCTTGCCAGCACTGTGCTGCACGGCTGAGACAGTCGGCTACACGGCTGAGACATTCGGCTACACGGCTGAGACAGTCCACTCATGAAGAAGCAAGGCAGCCTGTCGTGGTCAGGAGTGTGTGGTGGAGCACAGCAGAAAAAAAAAGAAGAAAGAAAGAAGAAAGAAAGAAAGTAAGAAAGAAAGAAAGAAAGAAAGAAAGAAAGAAAAGAAAAGAAAAGAAAAGAAAAGAAAAGAAAAGAAAAGAAAAGAAAAGAAAAGGGGCTGGAGACCTCAAAACGCCCCCAGGGGCACAGCCCCAGTGACTTGAAAACCTTTCACCAGGTCCAACCTGTCCAGCTGTCCACAGGGCCCCAAAAGGAGCGAGCCGGGAAGTAAGACCTCAATGCAGGGATCTTAGGGGGATACTTAAGATTCAAACTATGACAGTGACACCACCGATTTCCTTTTTCATGGTACTTTTATTTAATCCCATCACATGGCTGCCTTTTAGATAGCAATTCCAGTCTTGTTCTAAAAGGATTTTCTGAGTGCTCCATGATTCCTGTTCTCTCTTCCATACCTGATAATTAGCTTCCCTCTCCCAGAGACTTGGTCCCACCCAAAGGCAGGGCTGTTTTCAACAGGTTCTACCAGGGAGAGCATGAGCTTCCTACCTTCTCTGATTTTGAGACTATGTTCTAGCCAGAATTCATGGAAAGAGCACGGGGCTTTGGATTTGGAGATAATAGGATTTACATCTGTGTTACTTCACCTTTCTGAATCTCAGTTTATCCATCTGTAAAATGAACATAATGATGTTGATGCATGGATTATAGGTTTCTTGTTACTGCTAAACACCATGTGTTTCTCCTCTGCTGTCCTCCTACGCTTGGTCATACGAAAACTGCTGCTTCTCCAGGTCTCTTGATCTCTTTCCGTTCAGGGAGAAAAGAGCAGGCAGTTTGCAACAGGCACAGGCCAGCCGAATCTATTCATTTTGTTAGATGAACAATAGTTTGCTACAGACCTTTCTCAGTAGACTTATGTTTCTACTCATGTATCGCCTGGTCTCTCAGACCTGCGAGGAAGCCTAGAAAATCAAGCCTGTTTAGTTGGCATATGGCAAACCTACAAAAAACAAAACAAAGCAACCCCGCCAGGCTGCTGTTAGTTTGCAGGGACAGAAGGGAAAGCGGATACTGCAGGCCATGGCAGCATTCACACGAATCTGCTCCCCCGCATGGCTTAAGGGAGATGTGTGTGTTGCCTGGCAGCCCCACCAAGGTGCTGGGTAACAGCTCTTTGGCAGCAGGACTTTGATGGGGCCAAATCCCTCACATGCATGTAGGTCTGCACACTCAGGAGGAAAACTGAGCATGCACTGCTGGTCCTCAGTGGACTCTGCTGCCTTCCATCAAGACTTGACCTCTACCCTTGGCCCCAAGGAGGCACTTGTCTGGGTCTCTGTCCCTAAGGGAATTCCCAGAGGTGCAGGAACGTAGGTCTGCCAAGGCCTCGGCTGGCTCCAGAGCCCTGCCTCAGCCTCTGGGCTCGCCTACATCCGAATATAATCATATGTTGATGAAAGACCTTGTCAAGCTCTGCTGCAGTTCTCTGCCACGCAGCCTCATTACACTCCTGCTTCGTAATTAAAATGGAAGGAACGCAGCCCGCTGGACCCGTCGTTAAGCGTGCAGTGCGGCTGCCATGGAAAGAACGTCATGTTTGATTTCTGGGCCTGGACCGGTACGCTGGCAGGGGCCTGGGGCCTTTGTTCAGTGTGGCAATTCAACCTCGTCCAATTTCTTATCAAGCCAATGTATGTGCGTGAGGTACTGATTTCCTGCTATCGCTGGGGAGTTGTAGGGAAAGACGCCTTGTGATACGAGGAAGGGGAAGGTAAAAGAGACTTATGAGAAAAGAATGACCTGAGAAAGACACTAAACTAGAGATGCATAAACGGGTAAGAAAAACATAGTCCTTCAAGTATTCTCATGTTATTTGCGTAGGATGGGATTTGTTCAGAATATCTTATAGCTTGCATTTCTGAAGCACCCAAAGAGCAAACATATACAGGCTCATATTGGAGGAAGTTCTTCATTTCGAGCTCAAGTCGTGTACCACTGGGGCATAGATAAACCTTTCAGCATTAGAGCATGGAATTCAGGTGGGAATTTGCCAATCTCGTGTCCTAAATTTAGCTGGGTCCTGCCTAGCCCTAGAAGAAAGAGGGAATTGAAATCTCCTGGATACATTTGCAGCTCTCTGTCCTTCCAAGAACCCAGGAGAGTCAGAGTCCAGTTCTTTTAAAGGACAAAAATCTGTCACAGCTGATGGAAACCATGCCATTTTCCCTGCAGGCCAAGCTTCACTGCATCTGGTGCAGGAAGAGGAGGGATAAATGTGACAATTTGTGTATTTGAGCAAATCTCAACTGTAAAATCTTTTACATCTTCCAAAAAAATACGTGACTGAAAGCTCATTTTTTCAGGTGCTAGAAATGACAGTATAAGAGTGTAGGCTGCAACCAGGGAGCAGGAAACACATCCAGGACGGTTTACATGACACGAGCATTAGTCTGGGCCAGCGGGGGTGAAGCATATAATCCACATGCCACAGCTGGGGTCATTGAAAGTTCTAAAAGATTATCTGTCACTGGTCCTGGCTATTCATATTTCAAGTGACAGAAACCATATTCAAACTATCTTAACTAAAAAATAAAAATTAAGGGAATTACGGCCTTATTATTGAAAGCTTCAAAGATACATCCAAATGTTGTAGGCAGCAGCTGTATCCATGGGCTCCACTAGGTTCATTTTTCTCTCCCTTTCTTGGCTTATCTGGTACCTACCTGGCCTCATTCTCAGCTGAGCTGTTTCCAGAAGACAGCCGCTAGTAACCTGAATTTGTTTTCCTGCATAGTAACTCCATGGAAAGAAAATACATTGGTTCCCAACTGCTTTTAAAATACTGCTGTGTAACAACCACAAAATCATAATAGCACAAGAAGCATTCATTTTTATCAACTTGATGGTTATTGCAGGGAGGCTTTGCTTCAGTCTGAGACATCCTGAGCTGTAAGATAGATCTATCTACCCTTGGGTCAAAGAGAAGGGCAGAAGCCTCCCTGAGAAAGCTATTCTTGGGTCAAAAGCAGATACAAAGAGGGTAATTTCCAAAGCATAAGTGTACATCAAGCCACTGCTTACCTCAGGTTTACTAGTATTTCACTGACCAAAGTAAGCCGTCTGGCCAAGTCCAAAGTCAGAGGTCAGAGAAATGAATTCTATATGTGTGTCTGAAGAAACTGTGTGAGTATAGGGCAAAAAGTGTAGCTATAAGGAAGGGTGAACATTGAAAACATCAATTCAACCTCAGAAGACATGGCTTTCCGAGGCCCAGCTGTCAGTCTCAGAGTACAAGCAAACAGGCCTGTTTTAAATAACATGCTTATGCCTGAATGACTCTCTAGAATGCAAACAGCAGCTCTGAGTGGCCAGCCTGAGTGGTCAGTGTGTTCCGCGGAAGTGGTGTTAAAGATAACTCATGAGAACCATGTGGCGCAGAGTGAGGATTCTCCAGGGGAACAAAACGAAGACGCATCTGAAAAAGCAGGAGTGGCAGGTGCTACCCATAGCTGTTGTCAAGGCCGACTTGCAACTGTAACAAAACAGGGGTCTGAGCAGCCGTTGGCAAGTGTCTACATCTCTGACTGCCCTGAAAATACCCCTGAGAAGGCTGACGGGATACAGCAGTCAGAAAACCACACACTTAGGACTCTTTGTCATGAATTCTACCAGTGTGCACTTTGATGTACACATTAAAGTGTTCGTGAGTTGGAGGACTGGTCTTTGGTGTGCTGGTGTGGAGGTAGAACCTTTAGGGAGTGAGACCTAGTGAGAGGTGTTTGGGCCACTGGGAAGGGACTGCCCTCTGCAGGGACTAATGTAGTTCTCCTGGGACCTTGTTAGATCACTCAAGAATGAGTTGTTATAAAAGAGCAAGACTGGCCCTTCCTGTTCTTTGGCTTCCTATCTTGTTGTGTGTTCTCTCTTGTCTCACATGTTCCTGCCATGGTGCCACATTCGCCATGATGTGCTAGAGCCAGGAAGGCCCTCACCTGAACTTAGCAGATGCAAGTGTTGTGCTCTTGGACCTCCAAAACTATAAGTTACACAGACCTCTTTTCTTCATCCATTTTACAGCCTCAGGTAGTTTATGATAGCAATGGAAAATGGGCTAATACATGCATACACATACATAGAAATGCACATATACACATGGGTATGATCTTGTCCTTTGTGCAAAAAATCCAAATTCTAAGTGTGAAGTTGAACATTTTCTGCAATTGTCACTATTATTAAGGGTGTACAATGAATTATCTCCAAATGTAATGGCTTAAGACACTGACAGCATTTATTTTGCTTACAAATCTACACTTTGGATCTTATAAGTACAGCTCATCTGTATTCCAAAAGGTGTCAGCTCAAAGGCCACGGGTTAAATCATCTGGAGGGCCACTCAGAGGAAACAGCAGAAAGCAGATTACTTTTGACGACCTTGAACGCCTCACAGCATCCCTTCTGCTGTAGTCTACTCATCAGTATGGTCACGGAGACTCACTCATGTTCAAGGAAAGGACATGAGTTCTATCTTTTAAGGGAAAGGAAAAACTGCAGGACGGCATGCGAGACTGGAAATACTGAAGTGACCATTTTTGGAAAATGCCATCTGCCACAGCCGCTTGCCCCCTCCTGATCTGAGCAGGAACAGAGCACAAGGGTTCGAAACTACTCGGACGAGAGTTAGAATTGTTCTGCCGTTAACTGGCTGTGTTATTTTAGCCAACTTTGCCAGCATCTCGGAGCTTTAGTTTCTTAATCCACAGGATGGAAATGCAAATATAGAAAAGGATGAGTGGTTGTAAAAATTAAGAGACATGGTTTTTAATAAACATCTCAACCCAACAGAATCCTCTTCCTGTTTCTGCAATATCTCAAGACTATTCTCGAATTGTTAATGGTGACTGGAGCTACCGTCACAATCTTCCCTGAATGTGGAAGCCTGCAGAGCGTAACACCCAATGTGAGTTCGTCGTGAGCTGGAGTCTGACCAGAGCAGACAGCTCTATTGCCCTGTAGTTCTGTAGGTCTTTTAACTGAAGGCAGCAGATTGTAGCCTAATTAATAGGTGATGGGGAAACACATGCAATTCTGGGAGCCTGATGTAGTTTAGTATGAATTTTAGAACAAAAGTTATCTGAAAATAAACAATAGCTCTGTATTTCCCAATGCTGTAAAAGAAAATGAAAACGTAAGTGTAAAAAGGAAATAATTTATTCAAATAAAGTCATGTTCTAAAAAGTTTTCTCACTTTCTAATGCTTCTATTTGATATGTAAAAAATATCATGTGTTGGGCCAAACCCTATTTTGGGGCCAACTGTAACTCTCCTACAAAGAGCCTTTCCCTTGGGACTTCTCAAATTATTTTTTCTCAGAATATACAAATTGCTTTTATGGAAGATAAAATCCTATTGCCAATTCCTTCCCACTCCACCTTCCACTTTAAATGAAGAATCACATTCTTCCAGGAAAGGGTAACTAAAAATATCCACTCTTCCTTAGTGCAGCCAGCCAGGACTTTGGACCACCCACAATGCAAGTATCACCAACTCCTTCCCTGGGTGTCCATTCTTGCAAATCAGAGTTTCCCAGTAACAGTCCTTGTCTGACTCAGCTGGGCCTGGAGAGCTTCAAGGGAAAAAGAGAATCACTTGGGTCATCTTAACATCTTGGTTCAGAGCTTCCAGATAGATATTCCAACGTCATTCTGGAAAACTAAATACGCTAACTGAACTGGCCTCTTCAAGGTTTAGTTTGCAATCCATGTTGGGATACTCAGGTTCCAAGGGCTAACCAACACCCACGTTGAGGGCAAAAGACGTTCAGAGTAAATGCAAAGGACTCTGTGTAGTGCTCCTCTAGAAAGGCCTCCTGTTCTTTTCCCACCAGGAAGACAGAGTCCCACTAGGGAAGCTGGCTAGTTGTGAAATGATGTACACACAGAAGAACTGTTTTCCAGATATCCCTCAACAACTAATTTGTCTCCTGAAGCATGAAATTTAATTACCCATGTTGGATATACTTGTGTAATCACATATTTTTATTGCATAAACCGTTCAGTTTTTTAAAATATAAGGACAGAATCCTGGTTACAGAAATGGCTTTGACATCAGAGATTTGTACAAGCAAATACTTAGTGCACATAACTGTTTTCTAGGATTGATTTTCATTTGGTGCCTTTCGGTAGAGTTGAACATTCTCTTGCCGACATGTTTTACTGTTATGTTGACAAAGAAGAACCAATGAGCTTTTATTAAACTCTCATAATGCTGTGGCCTGCTATCAAATTCATCCTAATCTTCGTGCTAATCTTGTTCTTTGCTGCTTCTTATAGCCACATAACTCTTCCTCAACCTGTGGGCCGGATAGTACCCTTCCCCAGCATTTTTCAATCTCAGTTCCACTTCTCTTAAAGCAAGGTGACCAGAAGTGAAAATGAGACTCCCAGCAAGGACAAAGGCATGTCATCTCTTCAAGGGGAAGACAATTCACTGTGAAATAACTAACTGTGTTTTAGCACTCTTTCACAGAAGGGCATCAACTGTAGGCTAATGGGTTTTGTTCTTAGGAAGAGCTAATCGTGACTCTTAGGGGAGAGGGCCCTGAAACGAACCCCACTAGAAACTCGCAGTGCTCATTTGAAAGTTGGTTTCCAAGGTTCTTTGGAGAATTCAATCTGGATATACCAGGGGCTAAGCATAGTACAAACTATGATAGGAAAAATAGCATGTGTGTTTAAAGTAAAAATTTTTTATTACATGAAAAGACACTTTGCCACCCTCTCCTTCCAAATTCTCCCCTTCACACACATACATCCCTTTGTTCATGCCACTTTCTGAAGCAGTTCTGGAAGGCCTCTTTCGTGAATGTCTTTAGTTGTATTGTGGCTGCTTGATTCTGAATGGATTCAAAACATTTACCTTTCATAGTCACTTTTAGCTTTGGAGAAAAGCCATGGTCTAGTGAATAGAGTGGAGACCCATCACAATGTTTTATAAGCCTGCCTTTCCACTGGATGGCCATCATCTGCAGCATTCTCCCTATTTTTAATCATACCTGCCGGAGACACTCACAAAAGAGGACTCCCAGAACCACTTCAGAAAGCAGCAAAAAGAAGGGAAATTCCTTGAAGTGAAGGGAAATATTTTGAAGAGAGTTAATGGTAATATTTCTTTCAGGTTAGACATTTCAAATTTAAATATTCACTGTATTTTTGATCACCCTTTGTACTAGGAGTTGGGTACCCAGAAGCAAGAGCGAACAGTGGGGGGACGGGGTGGTAAGGAAGATATGAATATCTGATATCTGGAAGTTGATATGTGCAAGCAACTATTTGTAGTGCTATCACAAACTAATCCGTTTAACTCTCCTAATAGCCTAAAAAATAGGACTTATTACCATAATCATTTTATATAGGAGACAGAGACTTGAAGAAATTTTCTGAAGTTCTGTAAGCCAATGATTTGAATTTTAATGTCTCTCACATCGTTTGTCCCTTTGTTTAAACATACTTTCTTACCTAATCCCCCACACTTTTCCCTTTATAGGTGAAGACTAAGTCCCGGAGAGGTTAAACAACTTCCCAAGTTCACACAGCTGGAGAAAATGTCCAAACCCAGTTCTGCCAGATACAGAAACCGTATTTCGCAACTCAAAACTCGGGACTGCTGTGGCGGCTGTCACCCCAATGACCCCAATGACCCCAGTGTCTCAGACTGTCGGTATGAACGGCAAGCCAGTGACCTTCCCAAGAAAACATGTCCCATCCTGAGGAGTCCCTAGATTTCTACCTTTCTCAGTTTCCTGCGTTTCTCTCTTTGGACTTCTTTAGAGCTGGATTGGTTTATGTTTTTGGCATTTTAATGACCACCGTGCATTCTGAGGAAGCTCAAATTAGCTTGTTAGCTCTTAGGAGAAACTGAGTTTGTAAGCAATCCCTGAATCCGGCAATGGACTATCAATGATCGATAAAAACAGAAAAGCCAGGAGGCAACTAGAATGCAACTGTTGGCAGGTGACATAGGGACACGCTTACCCTACCAACTTCCCCCATTCTTGAGATTTCAACTAACTTCCTGTCACTTCTAAGTCCCTGCATTCCACAAGTGTGGGAACCTCTGCCCCTCAGGTGCTGGGGTGGGCATAAGTCAGTCTCGTCTGCAAAAGACATAGGTGAGTCAGTGATGTGCGCATCTTTAAATCATGCATTACTCTGGCTTGATTTAGTTCACAAAGTGGGCATTTGGGATATTAAATAGCTTTCCCTGTGCCAGTAATCTGTATAATATGACATTGTCTGTACTAAGTGCTTTCGTGAGCCAGCACTGGACCCGACCTACCCAGGTCCTAAGTCTGTTTTCTTTCTAGGTTGTGCTGCTGCAGAAGGTGAGTATCGCAGGCCTTTCTCCACCTGTGCAGCCTGTTCTTGGGGGGCAGTTATCTGCGTCTTCTACTCGCTGTTTCCAGTCACCTTGAGGATTTGTCCATAAGGGAAAATGAGACAAGAACAAAAGCTCTGTCAGTTACCAATCCTTTCTTTAGATTTCTGTTGTCATGGAGAATATAGTTGTCAGCCTTTGTTTGCAGTGCTTAGAGCTAAATTTCCCAAACCTGCTAAGTGAAGTTCATGTATGGCTGATCCAGTGACCAAGAGAACAAAAGGCTACAAATTATCTCTATAGAACATTAATAGAAGGTCTCTGCGCTATCGAATGCTTCTCTCAATTAGAGAGCTGTCTCGGGAGTAATGTTCTCTCTAAAAATCATGATATACACAGCTCTATAAATCGATGAAAGACTTGTGACCATTAAACTTAATTGATACTGAATTTAGAGGGATGCATTTCAATCATGTTGCCATTTTATTTGAAAATTAGTTTCTGGCGGTACCTCGTTCCTTCTCTGGACTGCTGGGAGGTGCCATGCCCTGGAGTGGGCTGGTTGGGGAGCGGCCAGTGTAGCGTGGAGTGCAAAGCCACAGAATGGGGCACCCAGACAGAGGATGTTCCAAGGTGCTATAAAAAGGAGACATAAAATGGCAAATAAAAACTGATTCTAAGAGAAATCAGCAAAAACTGGGTTTTATACACTACCCCAAATGTTCCAGAGCAATAATACCCTGTGGTGCTTTATAGTGAAGCAGAGTGAAAAAGACTCCTCCGAAGACCAGGCTAGGGATAGATTAGCTTCTTGAATATGTTCTCAGGCTTGAGTAGGTGCAATCCTCTCTTTGAGATTCTTGCTGGTGAGAGTGCCAAGGAGCTATTGTTTTCTGTAATTGGCTCTGGACTGAAACTGTACAAAAGGAGAAAAGTAAAAACAGCTTGTTGTTAGTCTGAAGTGCATGCGTGCATGTGTGTATGTCTGTGTGTTCCTGTGTGAATTGGGGGAACCTGTCTCACTGTATGGAAGCTCCCCCCAAAACATGATCAGAGCAGCTGATCTAGAACCATCATGGAAGCACTGTGACAAAGTTGCTTGTGTCTAAAGTGGCCAAATGCACTTATTCTGTCACTACATTCTATGTGCACTTATGGAAGAAAAGAAACTGGGAGAAAGTTACAAGTTTCTTTTTATAAAGAAAACAGCAAAGTCATAAGAAGTATGTTTTGCACAAAACCTACTTATATAGTAATTTTTTTCCAAAGAGGCCACACATACCTTTCAGTAAATACCTTTCTAGACACGTGGATTTTTTTTTCTATCTCTTGTTTGGTTTCTGTCTTATCCATACCAGTTATTAAAATCTATATCTCCTAAAAAATAAAATGCATGAATATAGATAATTTACCCCTTACATTTGTCTAATTTTTCTCTGTTCCTTTCTCTGATGCTCTGCATATATCAAATCATTTGTGAACATTTCTGATTAGGAGCAAACTCAAAATGGCAAACATTTGCTAGGAAAATCATATTTCTTTACTGACATAGACTGACTGTCCCTAAAACTTCACTTATAAACACTGATCACTTATACCTAAAACATGCAATTCAATAAGTCTGCATAAAGGATTTAATTTACTTATTCAACTCCTAAACATTTGTTAAGCTTTTACTGTATTGCTCTCTTGGGAAAAGAGACATACAGAAAACGTTTTATACCATGTTTTAAGTCAAGCAGTGGATGAGTAGGGTTTTAAAGACACGGGCAGCTGCGTAACTGAATGATTGTGATAATATCTGAGTAAGAAAGGTGCGCACACGCCTACTTTGTTTTCCAACATACCGTATTGTTGTTGGAAAATATAGAGATACAAAGAAAACAGGACATGACTCCTAGCATTTCTGTAAGAGTTCACCATCTAGGGGAAATTGAATAAAACATAACCATTTTTTCAATGTGGAGTATGATATTTGACATCAGAACAATGCAAAATGCTATAAAAGGTCAAAGACAATGACAGCCAAATCTGTTTTCCTTGGGTTTGGGGTACCCAGGTCTTCATGTGGGCATCTGAAGGAATTTGAAATTTCTGATACTTAAAACCACAGTAGCTATTAAACTCTGAGTTGGATTAATACAAAATTGAATGATAGGCAGGATTTTTATTAGGAAGGAAATTTCTTCTGGTTGAAAAAATGTGCATACATGTTTATAGCTGCACAATTTGTAATGGATAAATTTTAAAAACTCAGATGCCCATCAACTGAGGAATGGATTTTTAAAATGTGGTCTTTTTATACAATGGAGCATTACTCAGCTATAAAGAAAGATAAACTTGAGGTTTTTATAGGCAAATGGATGCAACTAGAGACCATACTCATAAGTGAAATGAATCAGACTTGCATGTGTAAATATCATATTGTCTCCCCAGTGTAAGAAACTGAAAGAATAAGAAAGGCCCAAAAGCTACAACAGATATTGGGAAAGAGAAAGAAGCTGCTCAAAAGGAAAGAGCAACTGGGATGGAGGAAAGAAAAAAAGAAGAAATGGGGGGAGATATATATGATAGCTAAGATAATTATTCTACTTTTTGTATTATTTCATTGAAATGAACAGTCAGTGCTTACATTATTTGATCAGCTTTTCATGCTTATATCTGGCAATCTGAGCAACTATTCTAAAGACAGAAAAATGCAATATAATAACCATTGTTAATTTCTCATCATCTTGATTTGAAATCCTGTATCATTTTTATTGTGTGTGGTTTGGTTTTGTTTTCTCTTTAAGAAAAAATGTGACCAGCTAATGTTGATTAGGCCTGTCAGGCTGTAGAGTAGGAAAAGAAAAGGACAGAGGTGAAAGTTAAATCAAGACAGTCAAGTTCCTTAATTGCTAGAATGAGGAGGTGATTTTGTGCAGGACAACAACAAAATTATCACCATAATATTCCGGGCAAACAAAAGTTTAATTGCTTATATTCAAAAGAGCTTTCTTAGAAATGAACTTGGCAGCTCAGAGAATCAACATGAAGAGTCAGAGTGAGGGTCGGGCAATGGACAGTGGGAGGTCCTGGTCCTGAAAACACACTTGAGCTGCAGAGATAGTGTGTTAGCCTCCCCCGCCCACCCACAGTGGACTGACTGCCCAGTGCGTGCAGCATCTCTGCTGCAGATGCAGGCTGCAGACCCACTGCTCTTAGGCAGTGATGGTTAACACATTATTATTCTTTTGCTTTCCTTAATCCAGAAGCAGAGTCTAGGTGCCATGCCTTCTCCCCAGTGTCCACGTTCTTGGGGAACCCATGTCTGTCCTTGTCTATGCCTGCTGCATGTGTCTCCAAACAAAGAAAAAACAGATATTAAAGAGGTAAAAAAAAAAAAAAAGTCCAACAAATGCCCATCATAGAATCGTAGATGAAACTATGTCTGGCAGGGTCACTGAGGGCAGAGACAATTTCCAAGAAGGAGAGTGTCTAATATTTCTCTGATACAAAGAAGAGGAGAAAATATGGGGGGGCAGGGGAGAGAATATGAGCATTAGAGTTGGGAGGTCATCCATGCCGTAGAATTTTTTATAAATTTCATTTGCATATATACTCAGAGAATATAAATGCATATTCAAATTGCTTGACATATGCAAATATGCAGCTGTAATTTTTTGCTATACAAATTTACATTTTGAAGATTTGGTATATCAACTGGAGAAGACTATTAACTCTTTCAACATGGAATGAAACCACCTAATTCTTTTACATAAAAGTAGTTCTGAGTTTTGAATGAGAATAATATGTTGAATAATGTATCTAGATAAAACCATAAGAGTTTATGTAAAACTCTGTCTTCAGGTTATTTTGCCCAAGATAAAATAAAATATCCCCTACAATAGACTTATTAGTGCCCTTTAACATTCATCTAGCCATCCTAATAAAGTTGGGTATCTATTCTGGTTATAAATGTAAATTTTAAGAGAGAATAGGAAAACTTTGTTAATACTCCCTAATTTAAATAGAGGGTAAGGCTGGGCATGATGTATACTCCTGTAATTCCAGCACTTGGGAGGCTGAGGCAGGAGTATGGCCATGAATCTGAGGCCAGCCTGGGTGACAAAGAGACAAAAGAATAAAAAAAAAATAAAATGAATAGAAGATGAAATTGATAGCAACCAAAACCTCTCAAATATGTTTGGGAAATTTAAAACATGAAACATCTCAACAATTGCCAATATCTAAAGGTTATGTCCATCATGTCAGAAAGTGACATAAAGTTTTCACCCTTTTCAAATAATTGGGCATCATACTGATGGGTAAAACTGTGCAAGTCAGTGGTTCCTGCGCTGATGACAGATACTTTAAAGGAAGCCAAAGTTTTTGTGCATCAACATGTCATGCTGGGAATAATTATACAACTTGTTTTGTCACCCTCAGCACTATGCCGTATTTTATACTATCCACTGATTCTTCCAGGATTCTCGTTTGTTTTGCATAGTGCAGCAGTTCTGGGAAATACATATTTGTAAAATGGTTGATGCTAATACACTTTATAAATGAAGTCAAAGCTCAGTAATACTGATAAACATTGTCCTTACTGCCAAGGGTGCATTTAGACATGGCCTTCACTGTGTATTCAATAAGTTTAGTATCATCAACATGAAATTATAGACTAATAGGTCTGGAAGGGATCTCTCGGGGTCAACCAGTGTTTGATGCAACCATAAGGTGAGCCTACATTCTAGCCATCCATCCTCAAGAAATCATCATCAATAAATGTTTAATACCCACAGTGTGTGTATGTGTGTGTGTGCATGCTCAAAATCTCTTTTGTAATATCTGCTAAAGTAGCGTGTTATTAAGCACATAGCATTTCATATTTGCAGAGGGAGTTTGCAACACTTATTAATCCTCAGGGCATCACCGTAGGGAAGGGCAGTCCCAGTTTTGGCTCCAGACACAAAGGCACAACAATTAAGAGGCTTGAAAAGGTCTGCAATGTAATGACTGAGCAAGGATTAGAATCTAGGGTTCCTGACCCCGAATTCTTTTCAAATCCATTATTTAAAAAAGTTGACCTCCATCTTGGTATTAATTTAATCTCTTAGGTCCTGACAATCCAGTGGCCCCAGATGGATTGGGAAAAAGGCAATTAAAACGTGCCTGGTCAGGTCCAAGGCATATATTTACCAAGGAATTTGGCTGCCAGAAGATTCATGGCAACAGAGAACCTACACAATTTTGCACCATTGCCACGCTAGCTCGCTCTTGACCTTGGATAAATCGGGTACAGAAGGCACTAAGACGAGAGGATTGTGTATGAAAGTATATTTTCACAGGCTGGAACTAGAGAAGTGCAATATGCCTAGAGTTTTAAAATATGTATTGTAATAAATAAAGACCTTTCCGACTGTTGTCATCAGCGCTAATACTGCTGACCAGTTGCAGTGACTGAGCCTACACAGGTGCAGCACAGGGCTGAAATGTTATTCCACATTGCAATAATTATGACCAGGCAAACAGTTGGAATGAGAACCGGATGCTTCTTATTCTCAAAACTTGCTTCACATGTCCCTTTGGAACTGACAAATTGCTCAGGTGAAAGTCATCCCCTGCCAGGTTTCTGCAATTTTCTCAGCTTCGTGCAACTTTTCATTTTCTTGCTGCTTGTCATGAACGTAGAAAAAGAGCCACCTAATACCTTTGGGATAGCATTTGCAGCTTAGCTGCGAAGCATAAGTGCTGGACCAGTCAGGAGAGGGTTGTCTTTTACAACAGGATGCGCGGATTTGTCGGCTGCTTTGCAACTAGCTGACAAATAGCAACATGGGGTGATTTCTACCACATTTTCCTTCCGCAGGTGATAGCTAGGCGGTGCTGATTGAAAATCCATGCCAGCCACGCACATGTACCCAGGAAATAACCAACACAGGTGTGACAACACTGGGGCAAACAGTGTGGCTTCCTAGCACAAATTAGAATTTTTAACCTGAGAATGTAAATCAAGCAATTGCAATGTGGGTGAGCAAATTCGCTCAGAGACAAGTAATCCACTGCTCTGTTCCGAGGCAGCCATTTTCTACGGGTGCAGATGAACTTACTGTATCTTTAAATGCGTGTAGCTGTGAAATAAAAACATGTACTATGCCACACAGTGGGCCCACATGGCAAGCCGCGATACCTCTAAGGAATGACCCATAAATATTTAGATCTGGACACAGAGAACTCTTGGCCTGTTCGCCACTTTTCTGGTAGTCAAAATAAGGGGAAGCTGGCCACCCAGCTCCATTGGCCATGACAAAATTTGCAGAAGAAAACAGATGTTAAAACATCTTACTGACAAGAGTTAGAGACTCTTGTTGGGTATCAGTGAACCACTAACTAGAAAATCTGCATTAACTAGAGAGAGACTGTTTTTTTCTCTTGTAACAAGAAGTCTGGTAGGGGCAGAAGTCTGGATCAGGTCAGTGATCCTTGGAATCCACCAAAACAGACCCCACAGTGTGTCTGCTCACCATCGGCATGTGGCCTTTGTTTCAGTGTTTACAACTTCACCATCACAAGATGGCAGAGATAGGGAGGGATGGGAATACACCTGGGGTTAACCTCTTAACAGGCATCTTGCCCAAGGAACAAAAACCATTTCATAGATCTCTCTATTCCTCTCAACCAGTATCTCCATATTCATCATGTATATCGGGCATGCATAGCTTCTGGTAGCTGGATGTCTGCTTTTATCATCTGATTGTTTCACTCCCTTTCCTTTGAATGTGCTCCACTTGGCCGGGAAGAGCTGCAGTTCAAGACTGGCTCCTAAATTCTCTCCTTACTCCATGCCATCTTCCTAGTGACCTGATCTAGTCACAGGTTTTCATTAGCCAGCCATTCACACGGAATTTACAAAGGTACATTTCTAGGCTGTGCCCATTTGGGAACCAAGCTACTGGTGGAACATCACCACGCAGAAGTCTCAAAGGCAACTCAATTTTAACGTCTTTGTAAATAAGCCATCGCCTTCCCCCAACCTTGTCTTCTTTCAAAGCTAACTATCTAGTTTAAGTAAGACCATCATTCATCCAGGTGCAAAAGCCTGAATCCTCCTTTCTCATCCATGTGTTACTACACAGAAGAGCACAGCGTCTACTGTCTGGTCTAAACTACTTTACTCAGAATGCTCTACCCTCCTCCCTGTATCTACTTTTGCCCTCTGTCATATGTTATCTATATTGTCTTTCATCCTTGCTTTTTAGGGCTTTGTATTGGGGAGGGAGAGACAGAGATAAGAGTTCATAAATATGAATTAGAATGACACATTGCTATTCATTTTGACCACAAGACACAGAGTTGACAGGAAACTTGGGAGATATAGTTCAGAGACCCACTGTCTTTGTTCTGTGTCAATGCCCCATTTGTCTCATCTACCCATAAATTCTCATCTGGATTATTTTCAATTTATATGTTTACAGATTACGGTAAATTTCTACTGAGTTATCCACTTCCCTGTGTCATGTATCAAGATGCTTTGTTTAAGCCCAAAGACCCTCATGGGGAAACTTCTCCTGGGCAGGTTTCTTTCAGGCAGCTGCTGCAACTGCAGAGGTGTTCATTTGTAGAGTCTTAGCACATTGAGCGTGGGACTTCCTGAGAATGTTCCTAGATTATAAAATTGTAAGTTCATTTAGCCTTACACATGAAATATTCCCTTTCCTACCCACATGTTACCAACCTTTGAAAAAAATAGCTCCTGGGACAGTCAACAGAACAAGAGTTGTCAATAATTCATACATTATGCAGCTTTTCTCTCAAATAAAGCACATCTTGTAAAAATTGGAAAAGTGCACTACGCAATGCAAAAAGCTAGTGGTTTTGTTGTTTTTATATTTTGTGAATAGATTTTTGAGAATTCCTTTGAAAGATGAATTATTCCTCATAGAAAACCATCTCAATTAGTTCAAGCCCTGTGTTCATTTTTGGCTATCACGTGGATGTCCCTACTTGCTGTCCCATTTTTAATATATATTTTTGAGACCTGATTGTGCAACCTTTATGCTCTGTGACCCAAATTAATATGTTTGTCAGGGAATACAGAATTTTTTTCTCTTGTCCCAGGTATTATTTGTCTTATTTCCTGAGGCTCAGAATATGCAGCTGGTGAAACAAAGAGGAGCATAAGAATTTAGTAGAAGCACCCCGATGGCAATAAAGGTAGTAGTGTCAAGTCACCAAATGATTTAGGTTGAAATACAGGGCTGTTCTTCTGCTTTGTGGCCCCCCAAACAGCTTAATCCTCATGATTTCCAAGCCTCTCCCTTAGACTTCTGCCATGTATGTAAATATTTCTCCAAAAGATTCTTCCACAAAAAGTTTGATTAAGAAAGGTAGGGTAGCTTGTAATTGATCATGAATGATATCCAAGGGCTTAATGACATGTACACACACACACACACACACACACACATGCAGAGGAAGAGAGAGATGGTGTTCTGGGGCTCCTTTTGCAGAGCAAAGTCTTACAGCTTTGTATCTGGGAGCCTGCAAAGGGAGGCTGATTCCTGACATTACCTCAAGCCATTTTTTCTACCTCTTTGATCCAAAGTATAGGCTTTTTTAAAAGATGTCAATCTTTTCAGCAACCAAGTTCTCCTCTGCTTCATCTTTTTGGGTGCTTGCTTTCTAGCAAAATTGAAAAACTTCTAAAATTGACTTTTTGCTTCTATTTCTCACAGTAGATCTCACTGAAAGCAGAAAGCAATACTCATGCTACAGACTGAACATTGGGCTGCCTTGAAATTCCCTCAACCAGATTAATTATTTTACCACCCTTATCTTCACTTTCCTATTAAATCTCAGAACATGAACAAAATATAGACAAATTTTCTGTAACATTCATAGCCTAGAGTCCATTAGCCAGTGGAGTTCTTATTTCCAATTAGAACTTCCTGAACTTGGTCTTCACAGTCTTTTTTTTTTAATCAACTTCTGATCTCTGAGATTTGACCACACTCTCCTATGAAGCTTAGTTTACAGCATTCTAAGGATTCTCCAGTTGTCATCTCTGAACCTTCCCAAACTCCTCCCATAAACCAATTCTAAAACCTTCTAAACAAAATCATCAGATTGTCATGGCAAAGACCCAACTTCTTTGGTACCAAAATCTATCTTAGTCACTTTCCTTGCTGGGACAAAATACTTGGAGCACACAATTTAAAAGAAGGTAAATTTATTTTGGCTTATGTTTTAGAAGTTTTTCTTGCATGACTCGCCCCGTGGTGGAAAGGCTTGCTGTAGAGGAATGCTGCTTAGGTCATGGCAGACAGAAAGCAGAAAGTGGAGGGAGGATGCTGGAGAAAAGATATATCCTTCCAGGTAACATGCACATTAATCTGTCTCTTCCAATCTGCCTCCACCTCCTGACAGTAAGTTAGATATAACACTCTCATAATCTAGTCACCTTTCACAACCCCTGTTTATGATCACATGAGGCTTTGGGGAACATCTAGAACTATAACACTAGTCTTTCTCTTCTACTTAACAATTCATGTGATTGAGGCCGGGGATTTAGCTCAGCAGCATAAAAGCCTGCCTGGCAAGCTTGAGGTTGTGAGTTTGATCCCCAGTACAAAAAAAAAAAAAAAAATTAAATTACTGTGATTGCAATGGGTCTACCATGATAATTCTAGAATAACTACCCCACTTTAAGGTCAACTGATTGGTAACATTAATTCTATGTGCTGGGCCCCTTTATGATTTCTCAATTAGTCTTTGTACAATAAAGAGACAAGAAATTTGAGGGACATTGTTAGAAATTTGCTTACTGCACTGAGCTCATGGTCCATAATCTGAGCTACGGGAAAAAATTCACAGTGCACTCAGATTATACAAACTGGTTACAGAGAAACTCATCCTCACTGTGTATAAAACATACAAAAACAAAATAAAGCAAGAAGGCCTGAGCTCCATTAGCTATTTCTAATCTCAGTGAATATTTCTACTTAATAGTGTGATGTTGACTTGATTTCACCTTGTTCAGAGAGCAATATCCGAACATAAATACTTCAATATCTTTTGTTAAAATGTTTCATAAAATGAGATACAAATACCAAATAGTACATGTGCTGTCTGTAGATACTATGCTAAATATTTTCTTGTTTTAACACTTGTATATTATTTTTATGTGCAATTTCACAAAGGATGGTTTATGAAGATGCTAAGCACAAGTTTCTCTGAAATCACAAAAGCATTTACTTGGGAAGGTATCCTAGGAAGCAGAAGTGAGGTTGTTGGAGATTAAAATAGGAATGCACGGGAATACGTACATGGGTACATGATTCGCAGTCCTGGGGCATAACACCAATCCCAGGGCTGCCCAAAGGATGAAGGAGAAAAGTATTTATCACTGACTCTCATCCTCCACACTCATGGCCCCACACTTCAGGACTTGTGGGCTGCTTGAGCATGCATGGCAGTGGGTTCCAGCAGGTGTTCTGTGGAGTGAAGAAGCAGTGACTGGACAGAACTGCAAGCCTGATCGTAGCAGCGGTGGCCAGAGTAAGAGGTAGAGTGAGAGCAGCTGAACGATGGGCTAGAAGTATCAAGTGTGCCATTTGAAGTTTAATATATACATACATAATCTTGTATAATTTACATAAATGTGTATAATAATATACACACACAGATGGTATTCCTACGTGCACTGATCCAGGTCTTCTAACAAGCAGAAGAGAAGATGGGATTAACCGCATGGGGGAAAGACGTGCCAGGAGAAATGCCTATGAGCTAAGAAGGGGAGAGAGCCGGCCAAGCCTGTGAGAGCACATGGTCACAAAGCAAGTCTGACCCAGCGTGAAGGAGAGAAGGAAGGAAGGACAGAAGGTCATGCGGCCAGCTGACTCGGGTGCAGTTCTAAGGAGCCTGTCCAGACTGCATTTGAGAATCTTCGAGGCCTGCATCAATCGTCAACTCGATCATACATCCGTGTGTTGGTTTCCTTCATTTCCTGTTTCGCATTCCCAGACCTCCAATCCTGCCCCCTGGGAAACAAGGGATAATCAAAATATTCAGCAAATCTTTAAATACAAAGATTTATCATTATAAAAGACACATTGCCATTGAGCTCCCTCAGAACACTCCCCCTTGCTTGGAATGAACTCACCCTGCCATCCTTTCTTTCGGAAGCTGTTCCCCATGTTCTTCTTTCCCAGGTGTCTTCATAAGGTATGATCAAAAACAGCAGGGCGGGTGCTGCTGCCCAGGGGCCCTCAGAGGAAGGGCAGGCTTACGGGAACACTGTGCGGTGCCCTCGTCCCTATTTACCAGATCTGGGACCATGTGACTTCCAGCTCCTCCTTAGAGTCAGAGTGACCGCGAAATGTGAACATTCTGAATGGACTTGGAGTATCGTGACTGCCGCAGGAACAGACCTAAAGGAGCTCACAAAGGGAGACTTCCAGAACTGCTTCGGAAAATGGCAAGAATGGCGTGATGAGTGTGTCAGGAACGAGAGGCAGTGTTTTGGGAGACATTAATGGCAATCTGTCTTTTACTGTAATAATTTTTAAAATTTAAGTATTCATTCTATTTTTCCATCAGAGCTATGTAGTGCCTTTCCAAGTGAACCTCATATTGATCCTTTTTTTCCCTAAGCTTTCAGGGAAATCCACGCTTAGCCTTTATGTCGACTGATCTGTCTTTGGATTCACCCATTAAAATGAAGGCACACACAGCAAAACTAACGCTGTGTAGCATGGTGCCTCACATCAGCTCACACGCCATCAGCGCTTGTGCCTATTTGGGGAGCATCTCCCACACACGGGTCCACGTTAGGAGCCCTGCACACTGCCTGGGAGGCTCATGCAGTGCAAGTATGAATTTCAGAAGGTCTAGCAGGACCCCACTATTGGTGGGCCCTAAAATCTGGGTCTGATGGTCATGTTCTCATGATCACTTCTGATTATGTAAAATAAAAATTATGAAGGTGATAAATACATGACTACGACTTTAGAAACCAGGTTTCTGCTGAGAAACAGGTTTACTGTTGTCATTACTCAGAATTAAACCCTGGTCCTTAAAATTCTAACTACCGAGAAGGAGGCCTGTATGTTCCAGGGGCAGAGGAATGAATGAACGGGGGGTAGATTTCTTTAGAAAACTACCTATGACGTAGTGGGTGTGTGTTTCTTTTCCTTTTCCTGCCCTGCCTCTCTTCTCACCTGACATTCCCCTCAAATCCTCCCGCATTTCTTCTCTTCTGCTTTCCCCGTTGTTCCTTCCGTCGCAGGCAGAAGAGCTCCTTTGAAGTAAAATGAATGAAGGAAGAATAAAAGCAGTTAGATGAATAACAGGAGCATCCTTAAGGAGCTGAGTGCTCCGAAGCTTTGTTTGCTGGAGTAGGGGCGGGAAGGTGGGGACACCAGGTTTATTGAATAACTACTTCTTTGATCATTTCTTCATCGGGGTGGGTATGTTGGGATTCCTTTAGGCATGGATAAATCCCCTTTACACAGTCCTCCTCCTTCTGCGGTTGGCAGAGTGGCACCCGGATCTGGCATTATAACCCTCAATCCAAGTTAAAATAAAAGCTAAAAATGCAAAATAAACCACACAAATGATTCTAAGACAAAGAAGTGTGCATGCTCTCAGCCTTTCCCTATGGAAGACTTTTAAATTAGGAAAATTTTAGACTGATCTAGGAATTTCCTGAATGCTTCTGGTATAAAAACATATTGTGAAAAATATGCATCTATTAAACTCCAGCCAGACAAATACTGAGAAAGATGGGAAACAGGTTTCAGCGGCCCGAGGCTTTGAGGAACCGCAGAAGGGCTCGGTTTCGGTTGGTTTGGGTGCCATACTGGAGCTATCACTCTTTTGTTCCCTCTGTGTGTCATGTAGACATGCAGAAGACACAGCTATGATTTTGGTAACAAGGTACATTTTAAACCCCTCTCCTGTCACACCACATAAATAACTTGCTCAAGGAAAGACTAAGCTGCAGTAGGACATGGAGCAATGTAAATTTTCAGCTGTAGACATTAATAAACCAAGCCAGGGAGCTGGGTTAGTAGGTTATGGGAGCGCCAGAAGCATACACACTCTGTGAATGCAAGTTTTATCTTCCCGCTTGGCTCTACCACAGCAGGCTCACCTCTCCCCACTCCCAGAGGACTGTCAGCTTTCGGCAACACCCAGCATTATGGATGTGCCTGTCCACGTCTCCTCTGGGGTAGCAGTGCTCTTTTCCATTTTGGGGTAATAAAACATGAGTTGTAGAAAGGGAAAGATGTTTGTCCAAGGCCACCCTGTGGGGCGAGTCAAGAATTATAGAGTAAGAGTAGAATTCAAGCCTCCCGCCTTTTACTCCGTGTTTCAGCCTCCCCCTTGGACGTGACTGATGTATGGAACTCATACCCACACAGAGATTTCTCAGAGGCCTATACTTAAGGGCACTTAGTTATAGCCCAGCTATTCACATGTCCCTGCTCCTGCTACTGCAGTGGAGAATGAAAATGAGGGGAGAATTTAATGCCTATTGAAAGCTGACTCAGAGTGTGTAAAGGTGAAAGTGTGTGGTCTGAAGGCTTAGCTGCCTGTTGAGTTCTTTTATTCAATAACTCAAGTAGCCTGTTGTGAGCTGCTTTAGTACTATTAACACATCTGGAGCTAGTGGTCATACATTGGGGACTTTTTAGAATGTAAAAGTAGCTTTGTAGGCAAACTTGTGTTAGAAAGAAATACTTCTGAAGAACAAAGGCTAACTTTATAGAGTGCACCCTCTCTTCCTGACTCAACTCCACTGGGCTTTTGATGGAGCATATGTTAAACCTATACTCTTATTTGGTGTTATAAAAATTGTCCTGCTCCCAATTGTGTTTGCTGTCAAAGGAGGCCCTTGGATCTCTGAGCAGATTCCCAAATCAAACAAGCTAGCGTAACAGTTGATAATGTGTCGCCCCTACTGATGCTCTCTGTCTGCTCCTAGACTAGTCCCTTACCTGCCCAGGCCCCCAGGCCTGACCTGTCTAGACAGAACGAGTGGTTCCCTGGTCCATTGGCTGCTGGTTAGATGTGGTCAGTAGAAGTCATTGATGGGGAGGCACGGAGCAAAAAAAGAGGAGTCAGGTATGCTCGGTAGACCTGCTTTCACTGTCATCCTCTCTTTTAATCCTCTCCCTCTCCAGGTTCCTGGAAGCAAATACCAAAGGAAGAGGCACCAGAGGTAGAATAAGCAGCACTGATGCCCTGAGTAATTGGCAGGGCACAGTTCGGAGATTCTCAGCTCCTATGGTAAAGCTCGGGCTCCCAGAAGACGGTCCTCTCCTAGAGTTACTCTTTCTTGCTTCTGGGAACCATCATACCCGTAAGGCCAAAGCTAAATGAAGGCAGAAGCCTACAGCAAAGGATGCAGGATCGAAACAGATCGGTGGCAATAAAGTGAGAGAAGTAAGCGGCAAGCATCTCCCTTGCCTCACTGTCGGTCTGTGCACGGTGCACTGCGGAACTGGTCTGGATGAAGGAGGGTGGGTAGAGTGTTTTGAAGTCATAATGCACCCTTTCTTCCCTTCCACATGGACTCTCCTTCCCCATTCCATTTCCGAGAATGGGTGAGGGTTGACGGGAAGGATAGTTACTGAACCAAAAGGCAATTTTCCCAAGAGGAGCAAAAGGAATTGAAAATCAGTCCATAAGGAATTGAAGCCACTTTCAGAAATCTGGAGAGGTGAACTAGAAAAGTACACAATGGAGCAGACAAAGTAGTTCCTCATGACCTGGAATAGCAGACCCCTAGCCAAGCAGTCCATTGGGGTCCACTGGGGTTTCCTGCTGAAGTTCAGTGTCCAGGCTGCAGTTGGTTGTGGTTGAAGGCTCATCAGCTGAAGGAAAGATGACTCTGGCCAGTGAACATAGCAAACTAGCATTGCAATGACACAGCGACTTAGTGGAGTTTGCAGTATCCAGTGCCAGTCTTGGCAGAATTCTGTCACACCCAAGTGACTAAAACAAGCTATCGAAGCCCTAGGAGATAAAGCCTTTCCTCAGTCGCTTGGGTTTGGTTTACCAGAGACTACAGCATAAACATTGAATCCTGGTTGTCCTTTCTACCTTCTCAACCCTTGAGTAGGAGGGGCTTTTTCTCAATTGACTTCAGAGCCTGCTCGCTTTGCAAAAGAAGTGCTGTCTCTCTTCGCTGGAATATAGCATATGGACATTGAGTTGTGTCACCTTCATTTACGTTGTGCCAACCTTTAGTAGATCCCAAAGTACATGGAGTGTCTCACGGACCTTCCTTCCTGCAAAGCCTATAAAGCAGTTCCACCTGCCTGGGAGGTGGAAGGCATCCGATGAATGGTACATGCCACCAACACAGAGTAATTCACTGACCTCCAGACTGACCTCGCTTAGCTGCTGAGATCTGATGGAATCAGAGCAGGTGACAAGGCTGTGAGTTTAATTAAAGGAACTGTTTTGTTCAGTCCATGTTCATCCTTTCCCCCTTCACCCAATAATGCCCACACATGCCAAGAAAATCACATCCAGGATGAGATTATGACCTAGTGATCTCATTCAGGATGTAACATTATCTCATTTCAGCAGCCTCGGACGATCCATGCCATTTTCAACTCAGGGAGCAGTTTGACCAATGACAGAGCAAAATTTAGCCTGAACTTTGTGCTTTCCTGTTCTCTAAGGCAAGAGGTTTCTAGCCAGCTATGTCAGGGTATCCAAACACTTTCTCAATACAAGGGAGTGAAACCACGTGTGTCCTAGAAGTAAGACATACACATTCGGGGAATCAGAAAATTACACAACACCTTCTCATTTCAGTATCTGCCTCTTCTCTCGTGCAAGGAAAGGATTTCTGCCTTTTCTACAAAAAGGTGATGATTTCAGCCTCTTAAATCCATTACTCAATACTAAAAGGATTTGGCTACTGTATAACCTTAAAAGTATGTTCCTCTCAGCTTTCTGTTCCAATCTGCTTTTGGTCACTCTCATTCATCTGCTCATGGCTGGCTGCCTGGATTAATTTTCTGGACTGAATACATTTCCTTGCATTACCAACATATGTGACAAATAACTAATCTGACTCATCAAAATGCATTAGCATGCAGTGTTCCAGTTCCTGAAGGACATTTGAAATTCAGCGTGTTGTCTTCTTACTCTTACTGACAGAGACAGTAAAAGTATGAAGCGGTAAAACAGTGGTGCTGGGGCCCACCTTGTGCCTGGAATTTGAATCAGCATTTCTGTTGCTACTGTCTCAGCAATGCAAGAAAACTTAGACCTGCCTCTATTTGTTGTGTACCTCTTAAAATATTTCTCAAATTAAAATTTGAAACATAACTGGAATAATTTTTTGAGAAGCATAGTATTTCTCGGATAATAAATCATCTATAACAGCCCTAAGTGGATATACTAAATATACCTTGCACGGTTCAAAGAATCCTATATATATATATCATTCCTTCTCTAAGACTATTTCCATAGGATCCATTTCCACAGAGGCTGTCTAAATCAGGCGATAGTTGGGCTGTGTGAGCAACAAATCTAAATGAGATGCAAAAGAATATGTTGTGAAGAATGTGGTGTAAGTGTCAGTGTTTAATTGGATGTAATGGGCATCTTTCAGAAATCTCTAACTACATGCAAGTTGTCACTGGAAAACAGATTTGCAGTGTCTCTCCAAAAG
Source organism: Hydrochoerus hydrochaeris (assembly GCA_004027455.1). NCBI lineage: Eukaryota > Metazoa > Chordata > Mammalia > Rodentia > Hydrochaeridae > Hydrochoerus > Hydrochoerus hydrochaeris. Next base: position 100,935 of record PVLA01004550.1, on the reverse strand, counting down.
AAAAATGAGGTGATTTTTACAACTGTATTTTAAATTACATGTTAGAAACTGTATTAACACAGAGAGCTGTCATAGAGTCAGAATTCCAAGAATATTAAACACGATCGCTATACATATAGATATATATATATATTACAACTTTAAAAAATTACATTAGCTTTCTGTCACAGGGATTAAAAAAAAAACCCTCACAGATCCAACTTAAAAAAGAAAAAGCTATTTTAGCTTATGGTTTCAGTGGTTTCAGTCTATGCCTGGCTAACACTAAGGCAAAACACCATGATGGGAGGGAGATGCCAGAGTAAAACTGCTCACTTCATGCTGGCTGGAAGAAATCAGAGCAAGAGATGTGCCCTCCAACACCTCTCTCTCTCCCAGAGACCTCCCTCCTCCTTCTTCCTAATAGCACATTTAGGTGTGAGCTCTTCCATAGAGTGGGTGATGGATGAGATTAGTGCCCTCATGACCCAGCTGCCTTCACAAGCCCCACTTCGGAGCACATGAGACTTTGGGAGACAATACTACACCAATATACTACGAAAAACTTATAATTTTCCTTGCATGGTTGTATCTTGTTTTATTTTTATTTTATTCCTTGTGATTTTATCTTATTCCTTTTAAGGAGTCTGGTACACCTCTTTTCACCATTACACACCTTGGAGGCTTCTCCAGGGGATGGGAAGATTGGATCAAGAACTGCCAGAAGCCCAAAAGATGCAGAGGCAACTTGAGTGACCTGGTATTTTTTTAATCTTCCTTTATTTATCTGCAAAAAAAAAAATGATTGCACATGATTTGCCTTGTGGATGATCATGAAGGAAAAAAAGTGTATCTCATAAAAATACTAGAGAACCTTTTCCAATATATTGTGTGAAGCTGCCACTGCAGACAGGCAGCTGGCTGCACAGAGAGGCTGCAGATGCTCATCATCACAGCATAACAGCTCACTGCTGATGCCTTTCAAGCACTCTTGGGAAGAAGTGTTCTCCCAACACGAGCAAACCCCGTGTAACAAAGCATTTGGCCAACTTCGCCAGAGCGCAGGGTAGGGAAGTAGGCAGCACACGAAGTCCGGGCTCTTGCCTATCTGCACATTCCCCACCCACCACCTTCTTAGCTTTCTGCCATTTATCTAGCCTTAGTGCCAGTTCTTCTGCTTTTTCCTTTCCTGTTTTTTTTTTTTTTGGATGGGAAATTAACAATGGTTATTATATTGCATATTGTTGTCTTCAATATAGTTGCTCAGGTTACCAGACAAAGGCATGCAAAATTGATCAAACAATAAAAGTACTAACTGCTCCTTTCAATGAACTAACAGAATGAGTAGCACAATTATCTTAGCTATCTTGTGTATGTATGTGCCTAGCAAATAGTACACACTCATACATTTTATTATTACTAAGAAATATATGCCAGGATTGGGGAGTGTTGAGGAAGGATGATGAAAATGCAGCTGATCATTGCAGAGACTGGCCATCTAACTGGAATATATATAACTGTAGGATTTTCAAAGGAAAAAATTAATCCTGGACTGAATTTGTGGAGTTGTCTTATGCATGAACCTAAGAGAATGGAAACTGGCCGTCACTTGGCTACGCCTCAGTTGGATTTGGACTGACCAAGACCAATAGTAGGCTAGGCCATATTTTCTATTACATAGGGTCAGGTTTTAGAGCTTTTTAAAAAGATAAAAGTCCTTTTCGGGAAAAATCCTTTAACGTTGCACCAATTTGTTTGCTCTCAATGAGCGAAGTATCTCTAGTGTACATCATATTAGAATCATTAAATGTTTTTCTCTACATTGAAACTTACTCATTGTAGAAGAGGGAACATCACCTACTGGAATGTTTTTCAGTCCACTGGTGAACAGTATCTGGCTGAGTCACATCCTGTCTCCTCCTGTGTCTAACTGGGCCTGATACAGTTTGAATCTACATATTTTAATACAATGGAATCAAATTGGGACTTATAATTTGAAAATTTTATTGTCACTTAGAGGATGACTTGACAAAGACAAAATGGGCTGGGATGATGTTTTCTACATCTTCAGTCTCCCCTTGCCATCTGCATGGGGGTCTTTTAAGAAAACAAAGTCACTGATCAGGTTTTCAAACACTTTCTGAAAGCCCAAAGCTACTCAAGAAAACCCGAGCTTCCCATAGGCGGGGTCTCTGCCCTTTGGGTTTTATTCAGAGCTGAGATGTATCAGAATCTGGAGGGGCAGAGAGAATTATGAGACGTTCCCAGGTGATTCTTCAGCACCTATCTACCCCAAATCCAGCACACACACACGTGCACACACACACACGCGCACACATGCATTTCTAGTGGAGACAGATGCTGCTAATTAACATCTCTGTTTTAAGCCCAAAATTAGACTTTCTTTTTTAACACAATTCCTGTCTGGTGGGACTGGAAACAGTAAGACCACTTTGAGTCATAATGGGGAAATGAGTCTCCATCCAAAATCCCTTTGGTGCCCAAAAGTCTTGCTTAAAACAATATTAAATAGATTTGTGAGGCTAGGATTAAAAACACTGGTGGCAGGTGGCATAAAACATGCAGGTTAGGATTAATGTGTTATCATGCCTGATAAATGGAGGCATTTTACATAAGCACCTTGATTCTAAGATACAGAAATCAGTACAGAGCATAGCAAAAGCCACAGGTGGGATTTTAGAAGGAAAATGGTAAGAATGCTCCTGGCTGCAGGTATCTGCCCCTGACTCCGTCCTTGTAGGCCCAGAAAGGAACACTTTGCTTCTCATCAAGAACTCTTCTGAAGATACAAAGGACACTTTCTCCTCTGGGCAGTGCCCTGGAGAAAGGAGCTTTTGAACAAACAGAGGGGGAAAGGGCTCCACTGTCCTTTCCTTCTCCCCCAGCAGTTTTTTACCTCCACGACTCAGCTGACCCCAGACTTAGGCAGGCTGTGCCTTTTTCAGAGAGAGCTTTTGGCTTGGGAGAGCAAAGAAGATTCTTTAAATGTAAACATGGGGCACATCATGGCAAAGGGAGAAGGTCCACAGAGACTACATGTCAGACAGAAACCAGGGCAGGACAAGTCAGGGAGCCAGGGCCTGGTATCCATGCTCCCTCAGAGCAAAAATCATGACTGCACACAGCAAGTGGCCCTCAGAAATCTAAGCCACTGATCTAGGTAGCTGGAGAGGGAAAGGGCTCCAGCCCAGGTGAGTGTACCTAAGCCGGGCTTGACAGAGCCAAGCGCCCTCCGTGGGAGTCAGAGAACTCCAGTCGAGACTCTGGTTTGAGCTGAAGGGAAAGGACAAAGCTGAAACTTATATCAAGGAGACTACTCAGCAAGTTCTTACGGGGACGAGCTGGAGGAGAGGAAGATTAAAGAACAACTTGGGTCCAAGGAAACATGATATATTGTGATATAATAAATATTTATCTGATCTCTGTCCCTGGTTCCTGGCATACATCTCCTAAAACCCTTGAAATCACTGCAGTGATGCATCTTTTTTGTAGGCTGTGGAGATGACTGATGGCTGGGAGCTCCTGTGTAGCCTCAGGAGAGGAGGCTGGTTGCCAAGGGAACCAGCCATGGTGGCTGGAGAGTCGAAAATTTAGTCCCACTTCCAGACCTCTGGAGAGGGGAGAGGAGCTGAAGGCTGAATTGAAAGCCAAGGGCCAATGATGTAATCAATCATGCCTACATAAAGAAGTCTCCGGAAAAACCCAACAGGATTGGATTGGGATTGCTGAACATATGGAAATTCCTGGAGAGGACATGGAAGCTCTCCCATCCTTGACCTCATGAGCGTGCATCTATTTCTTCCATCTGTCTCTTCATCTGTATCCTTTGTTGTATCTTTTATTAATATAATACATCAGTAAACATAAGTGTTTTCTTGAATTCTCTGAGCCATCCAGAAAATTAAGCAAACCCAAAGTGGGAATCATGGTGTCTCGGTTACTTTCCTCATTGCTGAGACAAAATACTCCACACCCAAAGTTAAAGGAGGAAACGTTTGTTTATCTCACAGTTTGTAGAGGTTTCAGCCCATAATCAGCTGGCTCCCAGGCAAGGTGGCTTCATAGAGGAGAGCACTTCATGGCAGGCAGAAGATAAGAAAAGCAACATATGAGAGAGAGAGAGGAGAGAGAGAGAGAGAGAGGAGAGAGAGCTCTTTCTGTCCCTTACATTGTATGCAGGCTACCTGCGCTAGGATAGGTGTAGGATTCACAGCCTTAATCCCAGCATTGCACTATGAATTGTTCACACACTCCAGATTCAGCTATCTCTGAAAAAAATCCTATGAATGCATGAGGCTTTGGAGGGGGGAACATCTAGACACAAACCATAATACATGGAATCCCCCAATTTATAGCTGATCATCAGACCTACTAGTGACTGTTGACAATTTATGACTGGCTTCCAACAGAGGGGTAGTCTTGAGAGACTGTGCCCTGGGCCCATGGAACCTGACACTACCATCAGGTAGACACCGTTAGACCAGAATTAGATTATAGGACACCCTGTTAGTGTTCACTAGAGAATTGCTTGAAATATGGGAAAAAAACTCCACATCCCCAAATTTGGTGATCAGACATATCCATACTGCAGGCATTGAGTATAAAAATCTTGGTTTTTTTGCTGTCTCAAATAGGATGAGAATAGGGAAATAGATAAGAAAGGGCAAAGACTTAGGATGGAAAAAGATACAATAGTATTAGCAGTTAGTTTACCATGTGCTATGCTGAGTCCTCACAACAAATTTCAGCATGTTTTTCTGCAAAAAGCCAGATAGATAATTTTGCAGACCACACAGTCTCTATCACAGCCAGTTGGCTTGGACTTTGGAGCACAGAAGCGCCCGGAGACAGCATGTAAATGAGCTGGTGTGGCTGGTGTGGCCTAAGAGGGACCAGGATTGTTCTGAGGGCCTAGTTTAGACCAGCTGCAGTTAGTCCTAAGAGATGGGTGGCAGAGTTACCTGCAGCATAGACACAACGTGGAGGGAAGGAGAGGTTGGCTCCCCGCTGACAGGGACACCCATTAAGGACAAGCATGAACCATACCTAGAAAAGACTTGCGGATGCTGAGCAAGCAGGGTCATGCCACTCTCTGTACAGACAACACACACACACACGGCACCTTACACATGTCTCTCCAAAATGGCTACGAATTTCCACAAGGCAAGAAGCAAAACGATGCCATCGAACAGACTCGAAGAGTTCTGCATTTCAGGAGCACATTAGGGCCAGGAGGCCAAGGGCTGTAGACCCTTCTGGTTGCATTTTTTGCAGACACATTCTCTTGGCCGTTTCCCCTCCCGGTGGAGTGAATACAAGGTCATCTGGGCAGACACGAGGGACTGGGCTGGGGGGAGGCACAGTCTTCAGCTCCTGTTTCTCCTGCTCACAAGTATACCACTTGGGTGGGTGACACACAGGTCTCTGCCTCTCAGGAACTTGGCATCTAGAACAGAACGCACACCACAGGTTTCACATTACCATGGCTCTTCCTGAAGTGGTTTTAGTACTGCATCTTCAACGTGAGCAGACTGGGTCCTATATCCGCTGTTAAAGTCTTATGTTTGATGCTCCTTGAAAGTTAAGGCATTTACACGGGCTGATGCCGATAAAATAAGTATCATAGGGACAGTAATATTAGGATATTTTAATTGCCAAAGAAGCACAAGCTTCACAAATACAAAATGCAAAACAAAGCAGTCACGGTACCACTCTTACACATTCCTGCTGCCATTGAGACCCTGAAATCACAGTCCTTTAACACTTACTAGTTTTTTGTTTGGATTTTTTTTTTCTTCAGCTCTGGAAATTCACAAATATAGGCTATGATACAGACAGGCCTCTCCTCACGTCATTAGCCCTGTACCATAATTACTTCTCAGGAAACGACTTATAAATCTACCACGCTCAAAAGCCTGCTGACTTTGCTGAGAGCGCTCCCCTGTGTGAGAGAGAGGCAGGCCCTCTCACCGGCTCTGGGGAACAGGGAGAGAAAGATTTGACCTGAACCTGAGGCCAGGGCTTGGTATGAGGAGGAGAGGGAGCCCCTCTGGTACTTCCTGCAGTGTCCTTTTATTGGGCTTTGGACCGGAATCACCCATGATGCTGCACTTGTCCCTACAGTGGTCTGGTTGCCCTGTATTCATCTTCACGTTGTGATTTCTTCTCCTGTAGTAGCTAATGGCTCCATGTGGCTGTTTATATTTAAATTAAATTAAAAATTCATTTCCATAGTGACATTAGCCACATTCCAGGTGCCAAATGACCACACGTGGCTAGCGTATGGAAACAGAAATTAGGAGCATTTCCTGTTTGCTTGGGTGATGCTGTTACTATAGACGGCAGCTACAAACATTCAGAGCGGGCACTGCAGAGCGCCCCCTCCCGGGCGTCCTCCTGCAAGAGCTGGGAGCCATGTGCAGCCTGCTGATTATTTGTTGTGAAAAATCATTCCTCACATTTTATGATATAACTTACCTATCTAGCTTTAAAATTCAGATATGAGCAAGGTAAAATGTACATTAGAAATGTTCTGTAAGAAAATATACCAGAATATCAAAGCATGATTATTTTGAGGTATGGTAATTGAGACCATCATTTTGTTGCTGGCTACTTGTAATGAATTGTACAGTTGTGTCTTCCTCTCCCACAACCACTTGGACTCTGGAGACATACGCTGCTTGAACTCCTGGAACTAGCCATTCCTGAAGCTTGCCACTCCAGTTAGATGGCCCCATTATGTGAGCCAGCTAGCCCAATTAGTGTTATGCTTTTATAGCTTACCACCAAGCAGATACTGACAATTTTGCTTTTACAAATTTTGCTTCTACAATGTCCACTATCTCTCTTCAAAATGGAAAATAATAACTTTTAAAAAATTACATGGGAGAAACAATATCATAGTATATGTCAGGTACCACTTGTGTGTTGATATGGGCTATTACAAAGCAGTTTATCTTAAACTACAACTGATTTCCAATGATCTACAAGGAACACACAATACACACTAAAGGGAACTTGAGACAACTGTTATTGCGGGGTGGTTTGGAGTTCTGACAGAAATGACCCCCAAACACCTGGAACATCTTCAGTAACTCCTGTTATTGGACTTGGTTGCAAAATACCAAGTAACATCTCACTTGATGAATAAAACCTAAATTAGCATAATTTATCATTAGAGTGTATTCTCATTTGCTAATCTGGCTACTTCCAAGGACACTAAATCACAATTTTCCATTTTAACAAATGAGCCTATTTACACGTCTTCTAACACCCATAGGTTTGGCTGAGCAAAGGAATCTACCAGGCTTGGCTCTAAGCACGGGTGAGGGAGTTTGCCCTGGGATGATGTTTTGGTTGGCGATGTTACTGAAAAGATTTTAAGTTACTGCATCCCGCAGATCCTGCTTGCCTCCTAACTGACCAGCTAACAACAGAGTCGCATAGGCATTTACATCTCGTCACCTTCTTGCCACTCAGCTAAGCACCAAAATCCGTGTTCCCCGGCTGATAGTTGTTGAGATATCCAGTGAAATGCTAAAAGAAAAGGGCGCTTTGCCAAGGCTGCCGTAGTGGCTCTATATTCCCAGGGTCTTCTGTGAGTCTTTTGGCAGCGGGTTTCACTGGGCCTTTAAACACATTAAGTCCTCCTCGACGTCACACATGCCACAGCTGGCTTGAGGTGGCTTCAGTGGAGGGTAATGTTGGTTGGAATGCGCTGCCTGCTGACCCACCCTACCCCAGTGGCTTGCCCCCGGCTTACCATAGCAACCGCCACGAGGCTCTGTGCTCTGGCTCCAAGGCGGCAGACGGGGGCCAGCAGGGTCACCTCGGGCAGGAGCGTCTACAGCTGTGCAGAAGGAAGTGAGCAACCCAGGGGACTGGCTCTTCCTACTATTGTTGTTCTGTGGACTTTCCCTTGGGTCTCCAAATAAGTCCATGTTTCCTCTCCCAGACCGGCTCTCTTTCCTCTGCAGCCCCTTTGCGTCAGAGGCCCCCAGTGTGGCTGTGGCTGGGGTGTGGGGGGTTTCTCTGGGTGCTGCACGGCTTGTCTCCCAGCAGTGAGCCGCTGTGACTAGGTGTGTGCTGCTCAAAGGGTCTTCGTGCTTGTCACCCTCGCTGAGGTTTCACAAGGTGGGACAATCTCCAGTCTCTTGGTACCTTTATTTTTCTACTTCAAATCTCATCAGACTTCCTTATTCTTTTTCATTTGACTTTTGGATCTGAAACTTGCTACAAATGAACATATGAGAGAAAAGAAGTAGCTACAGTGCTTCTGTTACAGAAAAGTAAAAAGTAATAGCGATAGTTTATTAACACCCCTCACTATCAAAAAACTCTTTATTGATTATCTGTAGCTCAGGATGCTTGTTCAGCTAGTTTAAGGGAGGTAGAAGTGTGTTCTCCTTCTGCTTCCTACTGGGGAAGCTGGTCATGCAGCCAGAATAGTAGTACAGTGAATAGCAACAGTAAGCAATATCTGGGGTGCCATTTACCATGAGCGAGGCCATGTGCTAAACTCACACAGACTACGTCATGCAACCCTTACCACCAACACTGCAAAGCGTTCATGAAGGAAGATAAAGACTAAAGTGACAATATCAAAGACTCACTGCCACCCGACTGAAGCAATTTAGCATCTGATTAAAAACACAGCACTTTTGTTTTAGGGTTCATTTCTACTTCTCCCTCTTGCTATCTGTGTTACCTTAGACATTTGAATTAACCTGTCTCTGTGTCCATTTCCTCATCGGTAAAGTGGGATAATAATAGTCCCTACCTCCTCAGGACTGTCATGAGAATGAGTAAGTTAGCGTGTTTACATATATTAACTATAGCTCTCAAACCTTTCTTTGTTTAACCCGAAGGAAATGCTGTGTGAGTGTTGCTGTGATGACTATGTACAGTCACTGCCCATTACCTCTAGCTGGATATTGACTGTGATTATGCCGTGTGACACCTACCAAGCAAGTGTGTCTCTCTGTGACTTCATTTCTTAGGTTTTCTATTTGTAAAGTAACATTATCTATCTATGAGGGCTGTTTTGAGTCTGAAGGTGATAAGCTTAATCCTTTAATGTATGACACATCATAAAGGCTTAATAAATGCTAGACAGTATTGCATTAGGTCATAAATTGGGGATTTAAGCAGTAGTCAGAAAAATTCCATAGTGTACAAGCAAAACTGTGTATACTGGTAACCATATTTAAGTTGCTGGGTCCATTTGACTTCAGAAACAGTAATACCCCAAATCATTTTTAGACAAGGTGAACAAACCATTTATAAAAGTGACTTGCAAATGCACAGAAATGAATCAGCCCACGGCTCCTCCTCCTTGGGGCAGTCACACTGCCACAGCTGAGCTTCTTGGTCAAAACTTCTCTGTAAAGAAGGTGGTCACCAAACTCACTGCCACCCAACTGAAGCATTCAGCTATTTGCAAGGTCATGGCTTTTGGAAGAAGGGACAGTGTGGCTTGGAAAACATCTCGGAGAGTCTGAGGATTTAGGTGCCAGAGGAAAGCACAGACCTGCAAAACTCCACCTCCCACGGAAGGCCATACATGGGAGCAGGGGGTGCCCCTGGGCAGCAGAGGGGACGCCATGCACGCTCAGAGCTTGGGGCCCCGGGAGCAGCATGCATGGAGAAGGGCTGAGTGAGGCCACCAAGCAGCAGGCAGACGCTTCCAGCCCAGGGAGCAAGTGTCTGGCGCCTCTCAGATTTGGATCCGCTTTTTACCTCAGCTGACATTTAGGAGGCAAAACGTCAGTGCAAGTCTCCGCCAGGATCCTGAGAATTAGATTTTTGCAGCCCGTGCCCACCTACTCGCCCCATGTGGAAATCACTTCCCTCTCTCTAGAATACCCAATGAAGAGACCAGGATTCAGATCAGTGAGAAAGGAACGGCAGCTGTCCTCGTGTAGGTCAGAAAGTTTGCTGTACAGGAGCTCAGGGTTGCCAGTGTCCTGGGAACCAGAACAAAACAATTTCCTTCCCAATCTCCATCCTTTTTTTTCTTCCAAAGTGTCACAGAGCTGAGAATCTTCACTGATGACCACCTGCAAAATCTTGGGCTTTCTGACCCCTCGCCATCAGAAATATGCTCCCTGGAAGGAGTCAGCAGAGGTGATACATGTGTGGTGTTTTCTGAGACCTGGCATGAATGAATAGTCGGGGGCAGAGGTTTGCTCGTCTTTGTTTAAAGCCATGCTTTTGAAGTGCTCAACTTCACTCCAGGCTCCAGAATGGATTGGTCCTCTTGGGCCTTTCAAGACTCCTGCTTGGAATTTCATTACTGGAATTCTTCAGGTCATTTCCCATGGAAGTCATTGAGCTAATGATGGCACTCTTCACACTTGGCAGGGCTGACTCAGTGAGCACCTTCCCGCCCTGTGCTGAGCAGGGCCTTCCGAGCTCTCCAGTGGTGACAGAGCTGTTGGAAGGGAAGAGGTGTTATTTTTCTTGAAATAGAATTTGTTCCCCTGGAGATGAGCCCCAGAGCCTGGAAGGGTCCTGTGACAGGAACAAAATTCCCATTAACAAAGCTGTGGAGGCCACGGGGAGCAGACTGAAGGTGCCCCCGTGCCAAAGTGAGGCGAGGCCTTTGATTTCCACTCTGCTTAGTATGTTCTGTGGGCCTTTTTACTGCTATGAGGAAAGTAGGTAGAAAATACACTGGCAGAAGCACTTCCTGAGATGCACATTGGAACACAAGAGTGACAACATAGCAAAATACATGGCGAAGTTCCTTTTCTAGGGTGAACACCTGCCCCAAGGCCACCTCTTCTGAAGCCTTGCGCATGCAAACCCGAGGCATCGCACTCTAACAGGTGTGGCCGGGGCCATGGTCTGTGCTGTTGGCCTGCCAGATGCATCATTTGTTTAGCCCGTTTTTACTGAGGGGTGAAACCTGCAGCTTGCATCTTAGCAGAGCCATTAATCAGACGGGCTCCAAGGGCCGGGGCAAAGGGAACCGAGCTCCTGTCTGAGAGCCACACGCCCTGGCCCCTCTGTTTTCTCATTTGCGCTGGAAAGCGGGACTGGTTGGCCCTGGAGGTTGACTTTTCAAGTCCATTTAACATCCAAGAATCACCATGGCTTTTTAGAGGCAGAAACGTGTCCTGCCAGAGCTGGCATTTGGGCTCGAGCTGTGACTTCAAAGTTGCTTTGATCCATACCCTCCCCAGTACCTGCCACCCCTGATTGGGGTGCTGAGTGATCAGGAGGGCAGCCGGGCTGCGGCAGATGCTGGGCCACTGAGGAGGCACCAGAAAGCAGCTCTGCTGTGACCAGGAAGGCTCCATGCTTCGAAAGTCCCTAGCTTCAAGTTGGTGCACTCAGGAAACCATTTTATGATTTTTCCCTAGTCTTAATGGAGAAAAAAACTTAAAGAAGCAAAGAAAGCTTCAAATGGAACTAAAACCAAAACATGTCTTAAAGCCTCCTGTAAGTAGTTTTTGTGCCATTTATAAAATTACTCAGGTGGCTGTGAGTCTCTCAAGGATAAAAGCAAGGACACCAGCTCCTTGGATCTTTACCATGTGATAACACTTGCTTCCAGGGCTGTGTTCATGGGGTGCTGTTGGTGTGAGGAATCCACACTTTAAAACAGTGACATTGTACAGTCCTAGGCATGAGGGCCTCTCGTATGTGACACAGAAGACCTGAATTCTTGACTTGTTTGCAATTGGAATAAAGTACTAAATAAAACCAACTAAAACAACATTCTCATAATACAGATCTCTGATCCTTCTTTAAAATCTCTTGAGGTCGTTTGCGTTGAAATTTGGGATTTTTTAAATTTTAGGAATGCAATGAATCTGATGAACACATCGCCTGTCACCTAAGCCCCCTCACAGCCAACCACCACCCCATCTGCAGCCTCTTACCCTCCCCCCCCCCCCCCCCCCCCCCCCCCCCCCCCCCCCCCCCCCCCCCCCCCCCCCCCCCCCCCCCCCCC